>JAOVYX010014289.1:0-13940 GCA_035668315.1 Drosera spatulata
CCCCCACCCCCCCAAGTCTCTACACATCGGTAACCCTCGACTGCCAAGGGTGGTTGGATTCGCCCAAGCTTGTTGCTCAATCGGACGACCTTCTAGGGGGAGCCGTACGTCTGAACTGTCCGGCAGCGGAGGAGCTTATGTTCTGACTTGGAGGATTCATTCGAAGGCCTCAGCTTAGACGATAGGGTTTGACGTCCACACTATATTTGAGTCCATCTACCTTCCTTCCGACCGAGCAATGCAATCTGATGCGGAACGTGAGAGCTTTGAGCGTTGTGGCATTCGTAGCGCTTATAGGCTATTTCCTTCTTTTCCTTCCTTACTTTTCTTTCTAACATTGTTATCAATGCGATTTATCATTTTGTTTCGTTTTGCTAAATGCTATCTGCATATTTTGCCTTCTTTACCACGTGTATGACCTAATCATTGAGAATCGCAACCTTCAAAAATCCCAAGAGCAAAATCAGGTGCTTTGGTTTGAGCTGGAATAGGAGAGGAGGAAGTGGTTCGAGGCCGAACGAGATCTCCCGAGCATACAGGTTTCTCAGGCAGCTGCTATTGCCAAGCTCGCGATGCCGATAGACAACGTCGGCCAGCTACGGAGGGAGTTAGAGGCCGCAGATAAGAGGACCGAGGAGGCTGAGGATGACGGGTTCAACAAAGGGATCGAGTCCGGGTTTTATAAGCTGGAGGAATTCTACAAGGTGCTTTTCCCGAACGTTCTAGTACTGAAGCTGGATCTCAAGTCTCTTAGTAGTTACCCGGAGTCTCGGAGGCCATCGCCACTACTGTGGCTCGTTCGACTAAGGATGTTGTCGTGATGTCGTTTGTTTGTACTAAGGTCCAGGAGAAGAGTAGCTGAGTAGGACATCCTGTCAATTTTTGGGTACGATCAACATTCCTTGCTCCCTTTCATTGTTTCCACAGGACGGATCGATCTAGAGTACTTGTTTTTGGGTTGTATATGCGGACTTCGGAGTCGTCTCCCTATTTATGCTTTAATGTACTTTCCTCTAGTCCAGAATTTAGTTCGGACCTTTTGATGTACTCTATTGGCCATTCGGCTAGTTTCATCTTCGAGACTTTATAAGTCTTATGCTGTCATTTCTACAAAGTTATATTTTTTAGGTCACTCGGGGAGTTCTGCCCTGCCTCTAGAATCTTTTAATCTTGGAACATTGGGTTCCTTTCGTCTTCTCCATGCGATCATTCAGCCGTAGCGATATACGAATCAATTTCCCAATCTTTTCACTAAGTTGGTCGGTTATTTTCCCATCAAGTCATGACAGTTTGTTCGATCCTTGGTCGTTCCGCCAGAGGATCATGCCGACTAAAGACGGTTCGTTCGGTAGTCGTCTCGCCAAATCTTGGCGGTTCTTTCAGATAATGATCATTCCGATCGTTGTCACAGCGGAGAGACGTCGGTTTGTCAAGACATTAACAGTTTTCCTATAATTTTATTTGATAGAAAACAATCCTTTTATTCTACTTCGATGGAACTAGTACAATTTTAGACCATTCAATAATCACTTCAAGACAATTTTAGTCTAGCCTAGTACATCATTGTTCGGATCGGTCATAATCACTTAAGAATATGAACCGACTAGGTCCTCCATCTTAAACAAAGTATAAATTGAGGTCATCCGTACTAAAGGTTCAAGATAGGTCCTGCCCATTAGGTCGAGCTATCTTGCATGCTCCTTGTGATAAGACTGTGATGACTTTGAACGGTCCTTCCCAATTTTTGGAGAGCTTGCCCCAGTTCTTCTTGTTTCAAATTCAGCCTACCTCAAAACCAAATCTCCTACCTTGAGTTGATGAGGTCGGACATTAGCATTGAAGTACTTAGCAATCTGCATTTGGAAGGCCCGAGCTCGGACATGAGCATCTTCTCTCTTTTCTTCTAGCAGGTCGAGCTCTTCCCTTATCAGTTGTTCGTTTTTCCCCTCGTCTTAACCCAAGACCTGTGCGGTAGGAGTTTGGAGTTCCACGGGCACCCCTGCTTCCATTCCAAAGACAAGTGAGAAGGCGGTCTCCCAGGTCGACCGCTTTAGGGTCGTTTGGTACGACCATAAAATGGAAGGCAGGTCATCATCCCATAGTCCTTTTACTGAGGCAAGCTTTTTGGCTAAGGCATTTTTATCTTTTTATTCACCACTTCAACTTGTTCGTTTGTCCGGGGATGCTTAACTGAAGCGAACCTCTACTTGATGCCAAACTTTTGATAAAATTTGGTGAAGACCGAACTAGTGAATTGAGTTTCATTGTCGGAGATGAGTATCTTTGGAATTCCAAACCGATAAAAGATCAATTTCCACACGAACCCTTTTGCAACCAGGTTTGTGATCTTTGGGACGGCCTCTGCTTCGACCCACTTAGTGAAATATTCAACAGCTAGTATGACAAAATCCTATTGTTCGGGAGCCATAGGAAAGGACCAAGGATGTCGATTCTCCATCAAGCGAACCAAGGGATCTCAATGGACGTTATTTAAGTGGCAGGTCTCTTGCTTAGGTCGACCATCCTCTGGCATCTGTCACACTTCTGCACCAAGTCTATGGCATCGGCTTTGATGGTAGGCAAGAAATATCCTTGTCTCATGCATTTATGTGCTAAGGTTTGTGCTCCGTGATGATTTCCATAAATTCCTTCATGAACCTCAGTCAGGACAGACCTAGCTTCGGTCGACCCTAGGCACTTCAATAGAGGCATCGAGTAGGATCTTCGAAATAGATCTTGACCTATTATCTAGTACATTGGGGCGATCTGTTTGATTCTTAGAGCTTCTTTCTGGTCCTCCAATAGGGTCCCATGCTCGAGATACTGTCTCAGATCGTCCACCCATGACGGGAAGACCTCGATGACTCCGATCTGATTGCTGTCCTTCCTAGGTGACCTCACCACTTCGGTCAGCAGCCTGTCTTTGGTCCATTTATTTGATCCGGACGGAAGCTTTCTTAGGACATCTGCTATGCTATTCTCCCCCCGAGGGATTTGTCGAATCTGTAGATTGACAAATGCTTTGATGAGTCTTTGTGCATGAGATACGTACCCTTGCGACTT
This sequence comes from Drosera spatulata, assembly GCA_035668315.1. Taxonomy (NCBI): domain Eukaryota; kingdom Viridiplantae; phylum Streptophyta; class Magnoliopsida; order Caryophyllales; family Droseraceae; genus Drosera; species Drosera spatulata. The sequence continues at coordinate 3,064 of JAOVYX010014289.1, forward strand.
GCCTCCAACTTGTTCCACGACTAGTCTGGAGTACGAATGGATCTCCATACGATCGATGTTGAGATGCTTTGCTAAGCTAAGAGTTGAGATCAGTGCTTCATATTCAACCATGTTATTTGTGGCCTCAACTACAGTGTGATCGAGCAAGGGAGGTTCCATCCAGTCGGAGAGATTAGAAGTACCCCTGCTCCTGATTCCTTCTTGCAAGAAGAGTCGTCAATGTAGGTTGTAATTCCCAGAGTACGGCCTAGAGGAGGGGGGGTTGAATATGTTGTTTTAAAACTTTTCGGTATAAGGCAGTAGATTGTTTAACTAGCATGCACTAGTTGTTCTTGTAGACTACAAGATGCGTCTGCTATAGACTTATGCTTTCAAAGCTTGTCTCTTTACATTCTTCAAATTATTTCTAACAGTTTTAATATGCAAAGCAAAGCAAAGAAAAGTAAGAACACAAGATTTTATACTGGTTCAGACACTCGTAGTCAACTGATCAACGAGAGCTTAGTCCAGTCTTGTCTTGGTGACCAATAAAGTCAAGCCAAGAGGTGAGTTCACTATCTTTCTTGTTTATGGCTTACAAGAAAACCTCTTTACAAGCTCATAACTTGCTAAAGGCTAAGAACCTAAATCCTTGCCCAGATCCTTTTTTGGACTCTGTTGCAACTTCTTGTTCTTCAGAGCAGACTAGTGAACCCCCTTCTTCTTCATTCTTTGTTTTAGCTCACTTGGATGATTGCACAATGATTTCTGATCTTTCTTCTTTCTAAGAATGTTCATAATATCATAGTTCGACACCCTTTCCTCTGAGCTCTTTTGATCCACTTTTATAGGATGAGGGGATGAGAACCCCTGACTATACTGTTCAGATTTTGACAGTCTTGTCTATATGCTCACAGTGTCCCCATCACTGATGTTGACAGACTTGCTTCAACTTTTCTGATCCTACTATAGATTTTTCATATCTCAAATCTTCGATTTGACTAATCCTTTGATCCTTGTCCAGCCCACTAATGAGCTCTACTACACTCAGTCTGCTGCAACTTAGTCTGTACCCAATACCATTGAGACCTCGTCTGTGCTCAATCACTGTTGCAACCTCGTCTACACCCAGCACTGCTGCATCCTTGTCTGCATTGCTGTGTTGGCCCTTGTCAACAAGATTGATCATATATCCTGAAGCATTTGCAGTCCTTTTGTTGTCCATGTATGTCTTAGCTGTATTACTGAATTCTTCTTATAGTAATCTGCATCTGGTGGTTCACAATTGTAACGCCCCCGCCTTTCCGTGTCGAAAGATACGTGGGTGTTACGCCGTCACGGACCCGATCCATGACAAGGCCCAATAAACTGAATGGGTTTTAGGGGTATAGAAGTCAAGGACACTATAAACAGTAGCAAAATTCATAGCTTGCAATCCCAAATACCTGTTTAGTTACAACATTAAAGCGAAAGATATGCAGATCATTTATTACATTTAAACAATATAGACATCTGATCTGCCATAATATCCAAAGTACGTGGATTCATCTATATACATGCAAGCTCTCTCTAAGAGCCTTCAGGTGCTACTGGGGGCATACCTGCAATTGAAAAACATAACCGTGAGCTAATGAAGCTCAGCAACCTCAGGTGTATGAATCCCAATTACAGGGAACTTCCGCTAATGGCTATGACGACCGTCGAAAGTCCCTAAAACATTTTTACATATATAGGAAAATATGGGCGCCATATCACACAACATCGTTTGTCATTGCTCTATATGACTTTTGTATCGCTTTTAAGAATCATTCCTTTCTTTTGCATTAATTTAGGGTTCATGACTCGACTCAAAAGCAGCGACAACTCCAATGATATGACCGACTCAGAGTACAGAGATAAGTTAAAATGTCAATCGTCAGCCAGGCTATCCAATAGGTTTCGTTTTTCGCACCTGCCTACTATGTGCGTCGCCTTGCACCTCTTGTGCGCATTCAATGAGGTATCGTTTGTCTGCATTAAGATAATTTGGGTTTTCCTATAGAGAACACCCGTGGCCCCGCCACAACGGCATAGAAGCCGCTGCATGCATGCAAAGAGAATGGGGGATGCCCATTGCTCCCTAGTTAGTTCTCACCCGTGACGATGACTCAGATGATAATATAGGAGTGCAATGACTCAAACCCAAGCCACCAAGGGTATTCAAGAAAAACAGATGATCACAATGGATCGAAAAAGGAACACCATATTCGACCTTCTCAGTAATTTCAAGGAAAACGACCAACCCAACGGATCCACAAGGGATGTCAATGCCGTCCTTATCAGTTCAAGGAGGGGATATTTCTTATTCGTTTTCTTTTCATTAGTTTACACAGATAGTGTAACTATGCTCCGCATCCCCCGTTCCCTTTTTATTAATCATTTAGAGGTCGCTTTCATTTATTTTTCGTGAGGGTATATTCATTATAAGGGTGTATTCTACTTCGTTTCAATCCCAAATACCACACCACATGTCAAACGTGATCGTATATGCATGTTTGACGTTTTAGTTCCATGCGTAAGTGTTATATATTTCAAATACATATTTAGGTTTAAGGTTCGGGGTACGAAAATGTATTTTTCCCAATTTTTCCCTCGTCGCGGCCGCGACCCAGGATGGTCGCGGGTGCGATGGTTCTCTGCCCAGAACCTGCAGGAAAGCTCTCCGTCCGATACCGGATCGCTCGATTCACACCACAACGCATCCAAACCATTATATACACATCAAACATAGCATAAACACATCTTAAACATGCACGGACGTGTTTGAATCGTGTGAACGAATCCGTTATTGCTCTCTGGTCGGATTGCCGATGATGTCCGTCCCCTCTGGCTGCCGCTGCTGTTCCAGGTCTTGTGGCACCGCAATGATGATGAACAGGATGTTGGTGAAGGTGTGGTGATGAAGTGATGCAAGTGATGATGATGATGAAGGCGTTGGCTGCAGGAGAGGTGGCCGGAGATGGTGGCAGCTGCGGCGGCTGGCTGGTGACAGGCAGGGGAGAGTGATGGTGGTTGAAGTGGGGTGAGTGGTGAGAGAATGGAGTGGCAGTGCGTGCGGGAGAGTGGGAGAAGTGGGTGAGTAAGTGGGTTTAATCTCACGTTCCGTCCCACGATACGTCTCGTTCAGTCCATTATTCGTCCAAATTTTGTAATATTAATCCATCGATAATTTATTTACATCGACAGATTTACCCCATATACGAAAATATGACCTCCCAAGTCACAATCCACTATTTATGGGATTAGAATCGCTAGCCCTTATGCGCAATGTTTATAACGTTATAACATTGTAACGTTTTTCGTTCGTAACGTTTATTGACACGTTCAACTAATCATCCCAAAATAATCCATCGTCATATTTGATTTAATTAATCAAATATTTTCTTTGATTTAAATATATAACCTTCAAGCATGATTTATTTTAAAATCGTAACGTTATATATTCATCTCAAAACTCCAAAAATTCTCGGGTATTACAACAATGCTCTCCATCTGTGGCCGCATGCTCTTCCGCATCGAACCTAGACTGCAGATTACTAACCTGATTTCTAGCCTAAGCACACTAACTACATCATGGTTTTACTCTTAAGTTTTGTTCATCGATTTCTATACAAATGGAGGGATTGCACATTCCTATTAATCTCCCCCTACATTGATGCTAATAAAACTTCTAAGCAATAAAACAGCAAGATAACTACTTACATTGTTATAGCTCAACAGAGGATTTACCTATGTTGTTCTCCTCCTATGCTGCGCTTTGAAGGATATTCTTCATGTTGTTCTCCATGCCTTCTCTTCTCCCCTGAGGCTGCTCCTCCTGAGGCCTTGAGGATTCTTGTGAAAACTTTCTGTACTTTACTGACCTTTCTCCTTCTACTATAGCTTGAGGTCTTCTTTTGAGCTATGCTGCAGATTTCTGCTTTGCTGTTTCTGTCTTCTTCTCTTTTGCTGCTGCTTTCTCCCTCTTTTTGTTGGCATCTCCTTGAAGAGATGATGTGAGGCTTCAACTGCAGTTTTGAGGGCTCTTAGCTTCGAGGAGGTGAGTTGTTGAGCAGCTGTGGCCAATGCAATCTCAACATGCAGCTTGGTTTCTAGTAGACTTAGTTTTTTGTCATTGTTGAGAATATGTTCCTGAAGCTGCCTTTGAGTGGACTAAAGTGAGGTCTGCAATCTAGGCATATCTGCTGAGTGTTGTCCTCTATGTTTGTTGAGATTTGAAGAGTTGAGCCTGTATTGCTGAAGATTAATGGCATTGCTGCGTTTAATCTGTTTTAGAAGGCCTTTAGCCATGTTAGAAAGGATATCATGAAATTCTTCAAAGCATTTGTTTCTGGTTTCCTTTTTCTGAGACAAGCTCGTCTGCAACTGGTTCCATTTTGTCAAGAAGATCTTTAAAGGTGTCTTTAGTCCATTTATGCATGTTGTAGACTTCTTGATCAAGTTGTCGCAGCCTGTATTCTGCTATTGTCTTTTGAGAGGATGGAGAGGGCTGCTGTGGCTGAGTGATTCCAGCAATGGCTGTGTCTCTGGCAGTGGGGGATGGTCTTTCATGTACTGTTGTCAACTTGATGTCTTCTAATGCTTGTTTCAGATTTCTAGATACAGTCCGAGGTGACATGGGTATATTGGAAGTTGCACCATACAGCAGACCTTGAGGGAATCCCACAGATGGAGGGTCTGACTTAGTTTGCATTAGTCCGAAGGACGAAGTTGGAGTGAACAAAAGATTCAAAGGTGATACACCTTGAGTATGCATATGCTGCTGACTTGTAGGAGTATTACTCATCAGGTGCTCTTTGATTTCCTAGAGCGTCATCCCTTTAGAGGAGATGTCTTCTGCAGTCTGCTCTTTCTTGACTACAAAGGTCATTTCAAACCCCTCATCTTTAATTATGACCATTTCCTCGTTTGTGTTGGAGTCAAGTCAAGGGTTATGATTTCTGTGAATGCTCCTTGATGAGTGTGTTCCTCCGTCTTTTCAAACTGCTTTGCAGCTGGTTGAATTTCTCTGGTTGCAGTGGTCGGCTCAATCTCTACTGCTCTTTCTTTTGAAGCATGCTCTGCTGCAGTTGACCCTTTGAAAGTGCTACAACAATTATAACAAAACAACCTAGAGGGGGGGATGAATATGGTGATTGATCAATATTTGATTCTGTTACAGAATTTTGAACCAAATGCAGCAGATTAATTTAGTTATAGTTCTAACTGACAGTTCTTGATCTGATTTTTTGTTTGTTTGAAGAACACAAAAAAAATAATCAGGAAGAAAAGAAAAAAAATGAACACCAGATATAACGTGGGAATCTCCAGTTCATAGAGAAAAATCCACGGAGCAGCACGGCAAATCCACTATCACAAAACGGATTACAAAAGGTTTTCAAGTTCACCTTTCAATCATCGAGTTTTCCTGGATCACTCAGCAAACCTTGTTACCACAAAAAAATCAAGATCACAACTGATCTATAAAGCGTTTTCAGGTTCACCTCTCAACCACTGAGTTTTCCTGGATCGCTCAGCGAACCGTATCAACAAAGAATGAAAGTATCTGTAAAACTCACAAAAGTATGAAGAATGTTGAAATCTCCAAAGATGAATCCAATCAATCGAAGATGATGATGAAAAATCCTCAAATGTGGAAGTCGCTTTGTTACGGGGAGAACTGAAGATGGATGATTCTTAAATCTTGAAGCTTGCAGTTGAGAGAGTATACGCATAGAAATACGAGTGAATGAATGATTGAATTCGTTAATCTCAACCGAATCCTCCATCCGTCTTTTATAGATCCTGGATGTCATGGAAAAATGAAATAGGTCGTATGATCATTCCAGCATTCTAGTATCTTATCTATCTTCTCAACAGACTTTGATGAAGCCTGTTGAACTCATCTGTTGTATTGCCAAAGTCTGATAGCCTTTATCTGTTCCACTCTCACAAGTCTGTCTGAACTCCTTTGACCAAACACTGTAGTCTGTTGAATCTCTTCAACCCAAAAGTCTGTTATCAAAGATAGTAGTTCCCTGATCTTCGTTAAAGCACAGTTAATTATATATCACGGAATCTGAAACATCGTAGGCACAGAACACACTTTTCAGAATACAGACATACAGTAAACTACCCAATCTTCTTCTGAACTCTATTCCCTGAGTAATGAAACTCTGATACCCTGAAGTCTTTTCAGTCAGTCTAATTTACTCGGACTTCCACAAAGTCCTTTCTCCTACAGAACACTGACTCTGTCAAGCACTTCCTAAGACTATCAGATGTCTAATACTAGAGATATAGAGTCTAATGATAAATAATATGCATAGAACATAAACAAGTATTTTGACACATCAAATCATAAATGGTGACAGACAAAGTAATCAAAGCATAAGTCTGATATACTTCTTAAACTAGGCATAAAGTCTTATTCACCTCTTCAATCTCCCCCTATTTGGTGTTGTCAAAAACTGTTTATGGATAAGCATAGGTTCTAAATTAATCTCCCCCTATTAGTTGAAACACTTTATAATTGGCATAATCAGATATTTCATCTGTCAAAAAGATATCATATATTAATTTTCATGCAAGCACAGACATCAATAATTAAGATAACAGATAACAGCAAGATAAAATACCTATCCTAGTCAGGAACCCTTTCACTCCTATATTTCTCCCCCTTTTTTGACAAAATCAATAGGGTAGGATCCTATGGTTATGGAACTAGAGCTAGGTAGTCATTCTTTCGGTAGCTAAAGTACCTGCATCGTTTCTATGCTCGTGTTTATAGTTGTCTGATCAATGTTGAGCAAATTGCTATAGATGTTGTCAGTCTCAGTACGCAGAACCCCCAGAAGAGCCTTTAAATCTTTCATGTTGTCACTGATTACTTCCATATCTGATTTGATGAAGGCATTATCAGATTTCATTTCATCAATGATCCTTTGCAGTGCTTTCCCCCTTTCAGATCCAACAGTTGCTTCATGCTCAAATGTCTTCAGCAACGCTATTTGACATTGTTGCAGCTCTTCCAAGTGATCATTCGTGCTTTTCACTTTATCACTAATCTGTTTGTTCAGATTACTGAAAGTCTGCTTGAGTTTGAAATCAAAATCAAACATCTTTTCTGCACCTATGGCGATATGCTGTTGGGGTAGGTGGGTTGTCTGCTACAACAATAGTATGATGTCGAAAATTATCAAAAAGAACCGATAAATTGACATCAAATTCTTCTATGGCTTGACTCTTTGGGCTCTGTTCTTCTTCAGGAAGGGTAGAAGGCACTTGGATGTTAGCTTCCTCTGGATTAGGAACCTGGAGAGCTTCAAAATCTGTTGGCTCATCCGTAACTGTCTGTTGCTGCTGCACTTCTCTTCTACTCCCGGATCCTTGAGGAAGAATAGAAGTCTGATCAGCTGACTTCTCTCCCCTTGAGGTCACTCCATCCAGACCATCACCTCCTAGAGTCTGATTGTTGTCGTCATCATTTCCTCCTTCATTCTAGATTAGGATCGTAAGCTAATGAAGTAGAATCATCACTAAGTGGAGTAGGAGCAGTGACTATTGAATCATTCATGTCTTCATCATTTTTCCTACATTGGGAGTCCAAGGAAGCATCAGATAATGAAGTGGAATGAGGTAGAATAGTGGTATTAGTATGAGAGGGGAAGGAAACAGTGGAATAATGGGATACCTAGCGAAAGGGACCTTTGGTGACAACTCTTGGTCCTCATCAGCCAAAAAATTATGAGATTTTTCTTGTGGAGGCTGTTGACAGTTAGAAAAATTATCTCGAAATTGAAAAACATCTCCATGAAAAACGACGTCTCGACTTATGAAAAATCTTCTTGTAGAAAGATCAAGTAACCAATATCCTTTTTGCAAGGAAGGATAACCCAAGAAAACACATTTAACAGCACGAGGATCCATTTTGTGTTTAGGTCCAGTGGTAGTAGCATAACATAAGCATCCAAAAATAAAAAAGTGTTGAATGTCTGGTATTTTTCCAAAAATAAGTTCAAATGGAGTACGACCATTTAGTAACCGACTCAGCATTCTATTCATAAGATATGCCGCAGTGACAATGCAATCACCCCAATATTGCTCAGGGATAGATGCTTGATATTTAAGGGTTCGTGCAACCTCTAAAAGATGACGATGCTTTCGCTCAACCACACCATTCTGTTGCAGGATATACGTATAAGAATTCTCATGAAGAATTCCTTGGTCAGAGAAAAAAGATGAGCATTCGTGTATTGAAAAAATCAAGGGCATTATCAGTACGAATGCGTTGAACGAAAACATTAAATTGATTATGGATTAAAATAAAAATAAAAACGTTTAAGATGAGATAACACTTGGGTTTTAGACTGCATAAGGAAAACCCAAGTCCCCCGTGAATAGCCACAACTAGCGTAAGGAAAAATCTAGATCCATCGTGATGCGGTCTATGATGGGCCCCAAATATCAATGTGAAGAAGTGAAAAAATACAAGTAGCGCGGGAGCTGCTTGATGAAAATGGAATTCGGGGTTGTTTAGCTAATGGGCAAATATCACACTTAGGATGTGGAAAAGAAACACCTGACCCAAAACGTTGATGAAAGATAATCATGTGATTATTGAGATTCGCATTACAAAAGGTTGTGTTTCTTTGAGAATCACATGAGGCAAAACCGAAAAACTTCTGATCAATGGTATAAAAATAAAGCCCTTCTTGAACACTACCCAAGCCCATCAGTTTCCCAGTCGAAAGGTCCTGAAAGACACATTTATCAGAATTAAGAATGACTCGACAATCATTGTTTTCATAAGCTTTAGACACAGATATAAGGTTGAATTGAAAAATAGGGATCAAAAGAACATTTTTCAATTTAAATTGAGAATTAAGTTGGACATCACCTATTTTAGCAACCGATGTAATATTTCCATTTGGAAAGCGAATCGACATGGATGGATGGGCTAGATAAACTTTAGTAAAATATTTTTCGTAGCATAGGATATGATCACTCGCTCTCGAGTCAATAATCCCTGCACTATCAGAAACGGAACTCATGAGAGAATAAGATATACCTGCGAAGCTGGCTGTTTTCTCTACTAAGCCTATCTGTTCCAGTGCTCGAATTATCTTTTGGAACTGCTCATTATTGATGGGTTGACTCAACGACTCATTCGCCTTCATTGTCGCTTGATTGATAGTTCCATCTTTATTTTTCTCATCTGGTTTTCCATGTAGTTTCCAGCATGTTTCTCTTGTAAGATATGACCATCAGAAATAGTCATAATATTTTCCATTAGATTTACCTTTTGAAGGATTATGAGAATTATTCTTCCCAGGGTTGGGTTGAAAATAGGAGCTGTTGTTGCAGTCATTTGGCCGTCAGCTTTTCTGGATGCTACAATGAATGAATCAATGTTGGATGGGTGTTTGTTGTAAGATGTCAAATGCCCCCTTGTCATCCAAGGAATGTTTCATCTGAGACATTTCCAATTCTGTCGAGTTGGTAACAACTCCGTAAACACCATTCCGTCCATTCACAGCAAAGGATCTCAGTGTTGGTGTAGCTTTGGCGCAAGGATGACATTATCTCCAAATCGCAAGTACTCTGAAGTAGAGAGTATTTGATTCTCTTCCTGTACAACAAGATGAAAAATCTGACCAAGAGAAGGCATTGGCTCCATGGTGAGAATTTGAGAACGAAAAGTTAGAATTAGCAAAAAAACACGTAATTTTTTCTTGTTCTCGGATACGTCTGTATTGCTTTAAGGTTTCCTCTGATCCATTGAGCTTCTCCTCGGCCATCTCAAGTTCGGCCATCTCAAGCGATTCCCAATCCAAGTTCTCACTAATTGTGAACATTTTTTCCATTGTCGCTGTAATCGAGCGTTGGTGGGCAAACTGATAGAACCATCAATAAAAATCCCTCTTTGTCCTTGGTTACAAGTGCCCTGTAGAATTCCCTAGCCCAGATAGGATAGTTGTCTGTCTCAGTCAAGGCCTGGGTGATGAGACGAATTTCTGGGCCAGCAAACTGCCATTTAAAGGGGATCTCCGGGCTCCAATCGACCGTGAGCGGGATAGGGTATGAACGACTGCGTAAACGAGTAGGGGTTCTGATCCATACTCACTTCTTCGGGTCGGGTCATGGATCCAGACAAATACCAATTCGGTACGGCTTCGACATTTACAACTCCTGCTTTCGGTGATGGATCTGATCCTCCGGTTGTGTCTTGAGTCGAAGATTTTGACTGGGACATTCCGGGTTGGCCAAAGAAGGCTTGATTTTGAGGCAATTGGATAGGGATCCAAGTGGGTTGGAGAAAATTTGACCTTGATTTGTCCAAGATTGTCCATTTCCGGTCTGCAAAGTATCTGATTGATTGCGAACTTCTGTTTGGCTTGAAGCCTCAATTACATTACTGACATCCTCATTATGGGTCACCCCAGTTTCGGATTTTGGTGAGTTTGTCAGGATAGAATTGCGGATTTGATTTCTGGCTTGTTTTGCAATGAAGATGTGCAACAACTAAGCAGACAATCAAAGGAGAGAGCGGAAGCGAGATCAAAATCTCCGATAATTAACATTTCTCTCGTGCGAAATCCAATGAAAATATGTAATATGGATATCATTAATTCAATCCATTTCAAGTGTTATATAAATTTCGTGTTATATAAATTTCATATAAATAAATCATATGGATGACATTAAATGGGGAGAGATATGGATCGAGTTTGTGATCTTATAGCTTTACAAGAGAAGTTTCCTATTTACAGATGAGAAAATATGTAATATGGATATCATTAGTTCAATCCATTTCAAGTGTTATATAAATTTCGTGTTATATAAATTTCATATAAATAAATCATATGGATGACATTAAA
>JAOVYX010014289.1:14040-31892 GCA_035668315.1 Drosera spatulata
TGGGGAGAGATATGGATCGAGTTTGTGATCTTATAACTTTATAAGAGAAGTTTCCTATTTATAGATGATCTAGATACCAAAAATACATGATTGAATGAATCAATTATAATCAACACGTATAAACTATTCAAATACATGATTGGACACAGCCCTTGTGTTCAATACTAAGTTATATAAGCTGTTCAAATATTTCAGAACCTCGATGTGGTTTTGGTTCTGCCTTCGGGCTTACTAAGTTGTGGCATAATATGAACACGGAACCGTTAACGATGAGTAGGGGTGCAAACCAACCAAACAAGAGGAGGTTTACGTTCTGCCTTACAAGATAACCCCTTTACAACAAAATCTTACTTGTTAAAGGATGAAGAATCTACAACTTGCAGTGCTCCGCTGCAGTTGTTGTTCTTCACTTACAGACTAGTGAACCTTCTTCACAAATCCTGAATCTTCAATTCAGCTCACGCACAGCGAGTCTCAAGGCTTTTCTTTTTGAAAGCTCTCAATGATATTCAAATTTTCTCAGACTCGTCCCCTCTTTTTCTCTGCGCTGTGAGTCCCCTTTTATAGGCTCAGGGAACCAAAACCCGTGACTGTACTATCTGATAGTGACAGCTTTGTCCTCTACTGCAGTAGACTGACTTGGTTTCACCTTTTCTTATCCAGTACACATCACCTTTGCCTCAACTTCTTGTTTTTGATCCCTTCCTTGTTCTTTTCCATTCCAGCACAACTCATACTGCACCTAACCTTATGCACCAGGTCTGCTGCACACCTATGCTGCAATGCCTCTGCTACATAGCCTCTACTGTAGCCCTGTTGTCAGCCTCTGTTGTGCCTCGGCTGCATGAGCTCTGCTGCACAATCTTCATATCCAGTCTTTCTGTAACTTCACTTGCACCAAGTACTGCAACCAGTTTGCTGCAACTCAGCTCCCACTCAACAGCTTCCAGACCTCATCTGCTCAGCCTGCTAGTGTAGTTTCGTCTGCACCCAGCATTGCACTCAGTCTTCTACAATTCAGCTTGCATACTTGCACTGTTATATGGCTCACTTCACTTTGCTACTGGAATTGGCCTTGAACACAAGAAGGATCCTACATCATGAGAACACTGAGACCTTTTGCTGTTGTATGTGATTGATATTTGGCATGTAAACTTTAGTCCATCTCTAGTAGTCTGCACCACTCAGGTCGTCCGCACTCTACTGCACTTCTGTGCACGGCTGCTCTGCTGTGCCCAGCTGCCCTCTGCTGCATTTACGGCCCTAATCTGCAAAAACTTAACTAACTTTTACATCCTAAGAATCTAATACATACATAATTTCTTCCTAAGTTTTGTTCATCAGTTTCTATATATGTGGAGGGATTGCACATTCCTAGCAGTTACTCACAAGAAGAAGGAATTGACTTTGATGAAACCTTTGCCCTGTTGAAATACTGGAAACAATGAGAATGTTCCTTGCCTATGCTGTACATCAAGGATTCAAATTCTATCAAATGGATGTGAACAATGCCTTCCTCAATGAAAAGCTACAAGAGGAGGTATATGTTGAACAGCCTCCTGCATTTGAAGACTTTGAACATCCAATAGTATGAAACTCTTTCAACTTTTCTATGCGAGAATAATTTTCAGAGAGGAAAGGTAGATACCACCCTATTTCTTAAGAAACATAAGGAGCATACACTCTTAGTGCAAATTTATGTTGATGGCATTATATTTGGTTGCACTAACAACAAACTGTGTGAAAGATTTGCTGCATTAATAAAATCTAAATTCCAAATGAGTTTAATGCGAGAATTGAAATACTTTGTAGGACTTCAGATACAACAGTTAGAAAGTGGGATATTTATAAATAAAGCCAGTACTTGAAGAACACAGTTAAGAAATATGGATTAGAAAATGCAAGTGATATGAAAACTCCCATGAGGACAGCTATGAAAATCGATAAGGATGAGAGTGGAAAACAAATAAGCAAAACAATGTATAGAGGAATAATAGACTCACTCTTATACCTAACTGCAAGCAGACCAGACATTTAGTACTCAGTCTGTGTATGTGCAAGGTATCAATCTGATCCAAAAGAATCCGATTACACTGCAGTAAATAGAATTCTGAGATATCTCAAAGGAACTCCAGATCGGGGTGTATGGTATCCTAGGTAATTAGATTTTGTACTAACAGGCTATTCAGATGCAGTCTTTACAGGGTATAGAGTTGACAGGAAAAACACAAGTGGTTCATGTCAATTTCTTGGTGCAAGATTGATTTCATGGTTCAGCAAGAAGCAAACCACAGTGTCAACCTCTACTGCAAAAGTAGAGGACATAGCTGCAGGAAGCTATGCTGCACAAGTACTATGAATGAGGTCACAACTTGCAGACTACGATATAGTATTTTCTAAAACTCCAATATTTTGTGACAACACGTCTCTACTGGCAATTTTAGAAAATATAGTTTTTCATGCTAGGACCAAACACATTGATGTCAGATCATTTTATGAGAGATCTTGTGCAAAAAGGTCACATTAAATTGGAATATGTTCCAACAGAAAAACAAATTGCAGACATTTTTACAAAGCCTGTTGATGAGAGCAAGTTTATTCAATTCCGAGGTGAATTGGGTATGATAGATTTGAATCAGTAAAATGGTCAAAATGCTCTAATGCACATGTGAAATGCAGACCAGCATTATTCTTACTCTAATGCAATTCTATTTTTGGAAAAAAATAACGTTTTAAAACTGTTTGCCTAAAATTCTGCAGTAGTCAAAATCAGTGACTGAATCTGCACAACGACTAGTTATTAAATGGCTACGGTACCGTTTTCAAAGAGTATAAATATGAAAAATTTTTCAATCAAAAATACTTTTACTCTCTCATTCTCTCTCTCTAAGCATTCTAATCGTTTCTCTTTTTCGCTCTAATGCAAACCCTAGTTTGTGAATTCTCAGATTTCACTTTCATAAACTTGAAAAACTCTTTCACTTTCACTAAAAATGGCCAACACTTGATCCAACACTCCATCCAAAACCGACCAAGCTCAAGAGCAACGCAGCCGAACAGGAAAGGTTGAATTGCAGACGGGAGTGGTTCTTGATTTTGAGACGTTAAAGAACGAATCAGACGAGGTGAAGGAAATATCCAAGCTAATCCAAGACGTAGGTCTAAAGTACTTCTGAGAGAAAACAAGCAGAATATATGACGAAGAGTTACTGGACTTCTTTGAAAAGTCCAAAGTTGCAGAGGACTTTCAAGACATCACATGCATATCCACCAAGCGAGTTAGGATCACCATCACTCCAAAGGACTTCGAACAGTTGTTTTGGGTTTCAAGCGAAGGACCCAGAGATATTGCGACCTCTGTGGTGACTGATGGTAGGCACGCAATGCTTAGTGAAGATAGACAAAAGGATGGGATAACGAACATGAAGAAATATCTGTCCAAGAAACACAAGCTGCTTCCAGACATGGTGAAGAAGGTCATCATGTCGAGAGAGTTCTCAAAGGATCAGATCACCTCTGATCAGCAGGAAATTATGTGTGCAATCCTCACAGAGCACAAACTTAACTGAGCCAAATTGCTAATGTATCAACTGGCTAAATCAGTAGAGGCCAGACAACCTTTATTTGGAAGGGTTATAAGCATAATCCTCAAGGAGAAGCTCAAGCTTTCTTACTAGAAGGGGAGGCCATGGACTAGGGCCAAGCAGATTGATGTCCGAATCATTGGCAAGCAGCCAATAGGTTTCTCAAAGAAGCCAGCAGCAGTGAAGACAACAGAAAAGGCTACAGACCAGCCAATCAAGAAGGAGCCTAAAAAGGCTAAAGGCAAGTTGATCAAAAAGGCACCAGAAATAAAACTAAAGCAGGCAAGAATTGCTAGAAGAAAACTTGTCTTGCAGACCTCAAAAGAGGAAACAATATCAAAGCTCCCAGCTGCACAGCCTAGAGAAATGGAGGTAGAACCACAACCTGTACCAACAAAAAAGCAGACTGAGGCCAGTTCTCAAGAACTAATAATTGTAGCAGCAATTGAGGCATCATCCTCAAAGAGTTTACCACCAAAGGAGCCAGAAATTTATACTGGAAGTATTTGAAGGCTGGAGCTGATGAGAACCTTCAGAGGCTTATACTGGAAGCTCAGAGGAATTATTAGAAAATCAGAGAAGGACCAAGCGCATAGCTCAGGCAAGAGCTAGGCGTACAAGGGTACACAAGGAAGGAGATTGAAGCCATTGAAGCTAAGCTCAAAGAGATGCTGACTGAGCAACCACTTATTACATCTACTACAGCCTCACCGACAATAAGAATTACTAGTGCAGAGACATTTACAACAGCAATCATTCCTATCCCTACTGCAGAGACATTTACAACAGCAATAAATATTCTAAATATCTGCTTAACATATATTTCTTTAATATTATACATCCTAAAATTCTAGGTTATTACAACGCTTCTACCTGCATCTTTAAAACTTTGAAGCTGACCAACCCTCAACTGCATAAGAAGCATGGGCCACAACAACAACCACAACAACGTAATCTCCAGAAAAAGAAGAGATCATGAAGGCACTGCAGACTGTCCAAGCCATACAAGAGAAGGTTCTGGAACACGGGGTCAAAACGGATGAAATGCTTGACAAGCCTCAGAAGGAAGCAATGCTCCAACAGTTTATCAAGAAGCACAAACTTCCAATCAAAAGGAAGTCCAAGGCTACAAGGCCAAAATCTCATACCCTCAGGACCAACCACAACGTACAGGATCAATGCAGACGGTTCAAGAATAGAAATAGGCATAATTGATGGCATGACAGAAGCAGATATTGAGCAGTTGGTTCACATTCAACATAAGAAGAAGAGGCCTACTGAACCCTACATACTATTCAGTGGGGCTCTAAAGATCAAAGACTCGGCCATCAAAACAAGAAGGCACCAACAGGCATAGCTGCAACACGTTGAGTTCATGCACACTCCTGAAGTGGAGGCAGAATTAAAAAGGCTTGCTGACAAACATGTCCGGGCTGCAACCCTGGAAATCTATGATTACTTGTCAAAACCAACGATAGGCAGAGCACCATCACCAAGAGATGATGATGATGGTGATGATGAATTCCCACAGCTAGAATACCATGATGATGATGACATCATTGATGAGGTTTTTGAAGAAGGAATCAAGGAACAATCGACAATAGAACCATCTGCTGCAGAAGAACCAACAGTAGAGTCACCTGCCATCGAGTCTCTAGTAGCACAGGCTCCAACAGAAGAACAAGAGGAAACTGCAACAGAGAAACCTCCAGCAGAGAAGGCAGAGCACATTGAGGTATCAATAGAAGTAGTCACAACAACAGAACCAACATGAGAGGGATCACCAATCAAGGAGTCAGCATCACCAAGTAGGGATACAACAGAGGCTATCACAAAAGAAACACCTGCTGATTATCAGCAGACCATTGAGCAAGCAGAGTTCACTCAAGTTACAACACTTGGTTTCACAACCACATAAGCAGAAGAGGTGATCATAGTGGAGGATGAATCACTGGACACAACCTCTGTGCCAAGGGAGGAGTAGACTGCAGAAGAAAGCACTTTCAAAAGTGTCACACTTGAGGAAATCAACAAACACTTGATGAGTGACACTCCCTCTGGTCAGGAACACATGCAAGATCAAGATGTATCCTTACTAAACCTGGTGTTTTCACCCCCATCCTCATTCGGATTGGTGCAGACTAGGGCAGATTCACCATTAGTAGGATACCCTCAAGGCCTACTCTATAGTGGTACATCTGACATTTAGATGACACCCCAGACTGCAGCTAAAACTTTGGGGCAAGCCTTTGCTAGCATTAGATTAACACCAATCCATGAAAGGCCATCCTCTACTGCAAGAACAATGGCAAGAATTGAACTCCCTACACATCAATAGTCATCTCCACCAGAGACTACAGTGGAGTACAAACTAAGGCAATAGGATCAGGAGATCTACAACATGCATCAGTGGATAAAGGATGCATTCAAGGATGTGTCAAAATACTTGTTTATGTTCTATGCATATTATTTGTCATTAAGCTCTATACTCTAGTATTAGACATCTGATAGTCTTAGGAAGTGCGTAAGAGAGTCAGTGTTTTGAAGGAGAAATGACTTCGTGGAAGTACTGAGTAAATTAGACTGGGCTGAGAAGACTTCAGGGTATCATAGTTTCATTGCTCAGGAAACAGAGTTAAGATGAAGATGGGATCAGAGGATTACTACTTTTGATAACAGACTTCTGGGTTGAAGAGATTCAACGGACTACAGTAACTCGACCAAAGGAGTTCAAACATACTTGTGAGATTGAGACAAACATAGGCTAACAGACTCCGGCACTACATCAGACTACGATTTTACAATAGATGAGTTTAATAGACGTCATCAAAGGTCCATTGAGAAGACATGTAAGAAACTAGAGTTCTGGAATGTCCGTACGACCTTTTTCATTTTTCCATGACAACCAGGATTTATAAAAGGCAGATAGAGGATTCAGTTTACATATAGAATTTTCATTCATTCTTCAGCGCACACACTCTCTTTGCGAATTTGTCTCAACTGTAAGCTTCAAGATTCAAGAACCATCCACTTTGAGTTCTCCCTATGACAAAACGACTTCTACAATTGGGGATTTTCTGAAATCCATCATCATCCTCGATTGATTGGATTTCATCTTTCGAGATTTCTACATTCTCCATAGTTTTGTGTGTTTTACAGATACTTTCATTTCTTTCTTGGTACGGTTCGTTGAGTGATCCAGAAGACTCAAAGGTTGAGAGGTGAACCTAAAAACCCTTTGTTAGAATATTTGGGATTAAAAAAGCGACAAGTAATGAAAACTATAAAGTGTGACAAATGTAACGAACATTACGGAGATAAGAGTCGCGCATTAGCTTAAAACTTTAGTCTCCAATAATATTTTTCTTTGGTAGAACGTTCTAATAAAATGTTTGGAACGTTACGGTGCGAACGAAATAATTTTGGAGGTTAAATTATACGTGATATTTGCAAATACGGTATATGAAATACCACAATATCCTAAATAATATCACCCAACACTCCATACCCCACCCCATCACTCACCCTTTTCTTCTTTATTTTTCACCACCACCACCCATCTTCCTCTCCACTTCACCTTACCCTTCACTTTCAACTCACACTCCCACCACATCCACCACCACCACAACCACTTTTGCTTTCACCTCTTTTCAATCATCAACCTCTTCTTCATCATCTCTATTTACCATATTCTTTTACTCATTCTTTCCAACATCACCTTCTTCCTCTCATCAACCTTCCACTCATCTCCTCTCTTCATCACTCTTCTCTCATCAACACTACAAACATCATCACACTCTTCCTCACATATTATTCTCACTTTGCATCACGACACCGTCTCCATACTCCATCAAAATCAGTGAGAATAATAGTCACGACGAAGAAGACAAAGCACGAAATCCAACGTCACAAACGGTACGTTAACCCGATCTCCGGATCGTAAGTTATGATGAATTTAAGTTTCATACACGGTTATAACTTCAAAACTCATACTGTTTTGATCGAATCTTACTCTAAACTTGTCTGATCTCCATTTCAAGACTATCACGACTTCTGAAGCAAAATCAGAGATCCAACAAATCTAACGATGTAAAGATCCGACGTGTAGAGTAAGAGTTATCATCAAACAAAGTCTCAAAAGTAAAAAACGCTCAAGAGGTAACCAAACCCCATTCTGATCTGTTTTCTGTTTTGTATGTGTGTATAGAAAAAATGATAGACATTGAAATAAATTCTAGTTTTGATATATGTTGAAGCCTCATATGTGTAGTTCCTAATGAAGATGATAAATCATGATTCGGAGTTGTGAATCGTAAGAAATAAATCAATACTTATGGATATGTTAACCTATAAAAAAATCGGTTACTAGGCTGACTTTGTGGCTCGGTCTGGAATTACATAGTAAAAGATAGAAAGGAAGTCTTATATCGCTATAAAGATATGGAAGCCTAGTTTTCAGAACATTGTACAAATCATGATTTGGGATTGTGTGTAAAGAGTTATCAGCTAATTACTGAAGTAAGATCACACTGTTTAATCTAGAAAAAAATATAAATTTGAACGAATAAACTTCTATTATTGGTAAGGCTTCATGATCAAAATGATTCTATGGAAAGGTTATAGAGTCTAGTTTATATAAAATTTAACCAAATAATTTTTGGATACGAAAAGTTATAGGCTTAATTACGTCGAAAGGTCATATTTAATAGAATCTGGGACATCCGTTCCAAAGGCAGGGATGCTCGTTTCAGAGGTCGGGATGCCCGTATCAGAGGTCGGGATACCCATCCCAAAGGTCGGGACATTTAATATGATGCAAACGTCCTCGTGGCTAAACGATACATCTAGTATGATGCAATATCATGGAAGACAGAAATGGTGATGAATGGTGTGTAAACTTTGTGATGATTATGTTGTACATGTGTAACGATAAAGGAAGTGTGGTTTTAAGAAATTCAACAATAAACATTATAACAAACTAAAGATAATTGAACAAGTTCGTTGTTGTCGATGAGGATGCATAGTGGATCTTTCAGGATCGAGTTCTTTGGCTCTATGAGAGTTCAAAGCGGACTTGACTCGGTCAGATGTTAAATTTAGTTAGTAAGAGGACAAGTGTGTTCTCTTCGTATACGCAGCGACAAGATGTCGCGGGCCAGAACATTCACCCATTGGGTGTAAGGTTGCCCTTTGAAGGGGACCTTCGGCATGTAAATGAGGGTTTAGCGAACCGAAGTACACGTAATAAAGGTAGTGATTTAGGGCCACGAACCCAAATCTCGCATAGTGTTTATGAAAAATAGAAACTTTTTTACAAAAGAAAACGGGTTTCCAAACGATGCAGGTGAGAGATATGTGATTGAGAACTTGGCCCAGATCAGTGTCTATAATTCAAAAATTTCTTTTCTTCTTTTGTTCTCATTGAGTTCTATCACTCATGTCTGGAAATGGACTTGCGTTGGTTAAGTAAGTAAAAGATTCTAAAAGAGGAGAAAGACTATAAGCTATTATAGCGTGCATAGTTTGATATGACGTCCATATTTTCCTATGCCTACTTGAAAATATTTGACAGGTACTCATTAATCGCCATAGTCGGGGTATTACCCTATAAATCGAATACATATACTTTTGTTCATGAAGTTTTAGCTTACGGGTTATGTGTTTTATTCACAAATCCACCACATGGTGATACCGAAGCGGTAGAGTGAGATTCTATGCATGTAGTTAATTACCTCACATTCATTATGTAATAAATGTTACATGAAATATCTTGGTTAGGATTCGCTTATCGACAATTGGAGAATGTAATTGTGAGGTAATGTAATATAATTTGAGTTTGCATAACATCATCTGAGTTTATAATGTTATTGTTTTCGTAGCTTCCCTAACCTTCTATACCTACAAACATGTTTGGGTTATTTGTCCTTGTCATGGACTGGGTCTATGACGGCATAATGTCACGTGCCGAACATGCCGGATTTCGTTACTGGTTGGTATCAAAGCAATGGGTTTCTAGGTTAGAGGTTAAGGAAAATGAGAAAGTGGATTAAAAAAGAAGAAGAAGATAGGTTTGCATTACGCATTGAATGTAGAAACGAGTGTGATTTAATTTGTCAAAGAGGAAGAGTTATGAATAGACACGAACACCCTTGAAATGGCTAATGACTCAACTTATCGCTAAACTGCTAATTTTTACGAGAGCCATTAACATCCTCACCTCTCATCTTTAGGATAGCAGACGGATCACGAAAGATGGTCGATGAGGTTTTCGCTCGAGTCCTAATCAAGAGTGAGGATGTAGGTTTTGACTGTCAAATCAAACGGATCAGGACCAAGACCATATCATGGGTTATTGCAATAAATTCTCGGTTTGAACTCCCGATGTTTCAAGCCAAACTTCTTCTGAGGTCTTTACCCTCGAGATATATGTGAACTCGTGTCCACCAAAAGTATAACCAGCCCATATGGAATGGATAGCCTAACCGACTCTTCTATGAAAATGATCAATGGACCGCAAGCTTCGCAATAGTGGAACGAGAGTTCCGAAAGAACTTTAGTCATCGCAAACGTTTGTATTATGAAGAAGGGAACCGTAGAACTTTGGAATCTTCGTACTCGGACGAGGATAAAGATTTTGATCAAGGGCCAGAGTTTGCATTCCGAGTACTATAATAGGCTAGTCGCAAATGGAGTTAGCGACTGATATTGCGATTTTTGTAGCAAACTTACGACGACATGGCTGTAATTTAGCGACTAACATTAAGACAGTTGCAAACCTCCTGGAAACAGGTTTAGCGATGGAAACGAATGGTCTGTCGCAAATTAGCGATGGAAGAAACCAGGATCCATCGCTAACTCTTATTTTCTACACTGCGAAGTTTACGACGACTGTCATCGATAATCAGCGACGGATTCTGCAAGCTCCGTCTCTAAACATGTTTCTTGAAAAAGAAATTTTGCTGAAAATCGAGCTCACCCACTGTATATGTGGTCGTCGGCTTCCAGAGGTTTGAGCTTAAGTCACAGGGATTGCGCATCATCGAATGGTGCTTCTTGAGGAGTCGTCACCTAGTTGGTCACGAACTAGGAAAGGTTGAATAAGGATGGTCTTCGAACAGAGTTTTGGTTCCGAGAGCTTGGTTAAGTGGCGGAAAGATTACGTCAGCTGCTAGCACTTGTCACCCCCGCAATCAATGCGGTCTCTACTTTCGAAGGATTCCTCTTATAGATAGTTTTGGCTTTCAATTGTGCTGTCTATTCGTGTTCTCTGCAAAAAGAAGTTAGGAAAAACAAAGAAAATACAAATATTTTGATTGAAGTGCATAACGGTTGCCTATGTACTTGTAGTGTTCAAGATCAGGCCAAACGCAGTTTAGATTATGGTCGAATCTTTTAACTAAGTTTCCTACTTACCCTCGTTAGATCTTTGACCGTAGAGGGTTCAGACCATTTGTAGTTTTAAAATTAGAAAGTCTCCGTCAGTATCATTTTTAAGACCACTTGACGCTTGATGGGACTAAGTCGAGTTCCAAAAAGTTCTTTAAGTGTTAATCCGCCTATTTTATGGATTTTTTGGATTTTATTCACCTAAGTGTGATTTTGGTTGGTTTTTTGTTTGTTTTTCATTTTTATTCACCTAAGTGTGAATTTTGATCAAAAATTAATTGTTTCAATTTTTTATTAAGAATGTTTGTGATTTTTGGATTTTAATTAGTTTACCTAAGTGTAAACTATGATCAAATCTTAGATACTCAAGTGGGAATAAAGTAAAGGCGTTCAAATTGGTAAGGTGAAAAGTCGACCTAAGTGTCTGTGAGTGATTAAAGTGATTTTTAATGGTGATTGGTGAGTGATGAAGTTCACGTTACATGTTTCACATAGAGAACATGAGTATGCGACATGCTTGTCTAGGCCTATAGTTTTCCTGAACTAGCACGCGCAACTAGCTAGCAATAAAAAGTATCAGAAGAACAACATACAAATGAAAATATTAGGTTACTGATTTCAGCAAGGAGCGTAGTACATGCATAGCCACACATCGAACAAGATATATATACAAGATAAATAAGCAGCTTCATGATTATTTCATCTAAATATGAACTAACCAAATTATGGTTTATGTTGCTTACTGATTTTAGCCTGATTTAGCTTAAAATCTTTAAGGAATCCAAGTTGTTATTTAATAGTCATCGAAATTAGCTATTTAGCTTAAGTTGACCATTTGATTTTAGTAGTGACGATGACCAAGTTTTATGTAATACTAGGAATGGATATCAAAGAATAAGGCCACAAAACCAACATCGGGCATTCATGAGCTGACTACCTAAGTGAAGTAGCATAACTACAAGCTTTATAAATCCTAAAATTCCCATGTTTGATCTTCTCCATAGCTTGACATTAGCTCCATGTCGTACTCTTCATGGAACATACTTGAACTATTAGGTTCTTTCTTTGGCGACTTGAGTTCTTCTTGTGTCACTTGTGCATGATTACACAATTCTGGGACAACCATTGCAAAGCGAATGGTCCACTCCCCATTCACAATATACTTAGGATTAGGCGTTCTATTTTTCAAAATATCCATATACTTCTCTTTAATGACTTCCCATCTAGTTATATTAGGCAACATTTATATGAGACAATAGATTCTGTGTGCTTCTTTTCCTAAATTGTTGTGGCCGAAGAAGTTATAAAGTCGAATCCCACAAATAATTTTTGCAATGTGACTTTCAATTGGGTCGGTTGACGCCATTTTGAAACTATAAGGGTCTTTCCTTAATTCGGTCTTGCCTTTCTCCATACGGAAATGAGCATTTTGTCCATTTTGAGCCATACTACAAACACATCACAAAATATTACATTTCTGGAATAAAGCATTTACAAAGCCTAAAGAGAACATTCATGAAACAAACAAAACCATAATCCCCCCGTTTCGCATCCTGTCACTCCCTCACAAGTCATTTTTTTCTAACTGTATGAATGTATCTAATTTATTTTATTTTGTCTTACGGTAAGACGGACGCTCTCATACCATTCTGTAACGCCCCTATATTTTAGGAAAGAGAACGTTACCGCCATGATCTAGCTGAGACTAATTCACAAAGCACATATAAAAGAACCAGTGGTGCAAGGACATATAATATTACACAATCATGTTATAGTGTCCATTTTTAACGAAATAAAGTTTCATCATGTTCCATACTACAATAATAACGATCAAATAAGTCTTGATTAAGTTAACAAGTTTCCTCTCTACGCGTCGTCCCTTTGTTCCAAAGCATTATCTGAAAACATTAAAGAAAATAACTAAAATGAGCAAAAATCTCAATAACCATATTCCGATTTGTAAAAACAATGGGTGATTCACAAGGAACCCTTTTTTTTATTTATTAAATCATGATGGAAAAAAAATTACAATAAGATTAATAGCTTGACTATGGTTAAAACATTACCTTTAGTAGATCAATTTCATATAAAATAAAATATATAGAAACAAAAACCCATAATTATAACTCATTTTAATTGCATGGTGCTGCGAGAGGCCTTACTTCGGGAAACTTAGTTCCAATGATAGTTGAAGTCATCATAAACATATAGATGCACTTTGAGTCGTTTAATCACGACCCTCCGACATACATCATTGGTTCAATTGACGGGATTGTACCCATACTTGTACAATGAAATCTATAACATTGCTCCATCTTACAAACACCCATTCTATAAAAGATGTTTTGAACTTAAACATTGGATGATAAGGCAATTCACATGCATGAGATAAAATGTCCAAATACTTTACATGCAAGATAGTTCAAGCATTAAATCACGAAACTAGTAAATGCATGCTAGTGCATAAAATGTAATTTTCATTTGCATGTCAATGTAAAAACTTATCCGATGATGGAGCTTAAGAGATCGTCCATATGGCTACCTTGAGAGTATCTTGCTTGATAATTAGATAGGTAATGTGTTAGCTTGATTTATCTCTAATCTCCTTTGCTTGTCATGCATGAAATTATATGAAAAGTTAGTTTATCCCATAACCAAATGTGGCT
Source organism: Drosera spatulata (assembly GCA_035668315.1). NCBI lineage: Eukaryota > Viridiplantae > Streptophyta > Magnoliopsida > Caryophyllales > Droseraceae > Drosera > Drosera spatulata. The sequence goes on from JAOVYX010014289.1 coordinate 27,677, forward strand.
AGAGGAATGTGGATCAAAGACAAGATATGCCTTCTACAATATATCAATGATTCTTCCTCTTCTCTTTACTAGGTGACCTCAAGATGACGTACCCAATTGTACTTCCCCTCTTTTCCTTCTTCCAACCTCTCGGCCTCCTTTCCTCTTTTTATGCCGTTTTACTCCTTGTCTTCTTTTTTATTCTTTTAACTTTTTTGTAATGTGGCTTCTCTCCCACCCATTCTTCAATATTTATAGCCCCTATGCATGTCCACTATTCTTAAGATTACAAGACATTTGTCATTCTTATGTCCAGATAAGTAGACACTTGTTTAAGACCTTAACACAAGTGGCAAAGTTAGTTGTGCCATGTGTTTTCAGGAGAAAAACTACTATCCTATATCATAATGTGTTAATGAAGATTTCATTGTTGTTACATTTCAATGTTTTTAACTTATTATGGTTAAAAGATTTTGACTAACAAGATTGGATAACTATGTTAGAATCACTAGCATACTTAACATAGTTGTACCTTTTACATATGTGGTCACAAGGTTATGATTTCCTAGATACTTGGTTGTTACAGATGAAACAAAAGATTATGGAGTTATGATGATGGTTTAATGGAGGGAGATGAAGTAATGTGGTCATGTGGATGAACGAGTGGAGTTGGGCTTCTGAAAGATTTGGTTTGTATGGGATGATTTTTATTTATCCAATTGGGCCAATGGATTGGGTCGAATAAGTTAGAGCATTTGATTAGGGATCACTTTTTGTATATACACCTAATTCAAAATTTGGTGTCTATACTATAGATACACTCAAACACCCAAAATACATATTGTAGGTTACAAACTAGCATCCAATACAAAGAAACATGCAACATCGATGTTGAAATCACAATTAGACAAGTTATACAATACTATTGTCCGAATAACCAAAACATCCAACAGAAGAACCAAACATCAAAAGAGCAGATCCAATTGAAGCCCCAGGCCATTTTCTAGAGTAGTAGGCGAATTTGAAAGCAACTAGTATAAGGATGGCGGCAAAATAGATCTAGTTCAGTCGCGGGTACTTATTGAATGGCTTAACCCTGTCACTAGGCTCAAGGACTGAATATCCTGGCTCAAGACTCTCACGTGCCAATTCCTCGTTCTTTCCAATTCTCATTTCCTTCTATAACCATATTCGTGAATGTCCCTCGATTAATTAGCCAATGAAGTGAAATAGGCGATAGGTCAGCCTAAGCTTGTCAACGCGTCTAGCCAGTCCCAAGTCAGTAGCGAGTACACCACTCTGAGAGCCTAGAAAGAAGGAACTAATGGTCTGTGCGGTCATGCTGGGGGGAGGGGGGTGGGGTGGCAGGGAACGGTTGTTCCAGAGGATGGTGAGGAGGTCGATCTTCAACACATAAGGAGCCTTAGACATAACCGTTTCCTCGATGCCTCGTCTACTTTTCAATCTTCTCAACACTAACTTTGGACGCTTATAATACAATTTCAGATCTTTTCTAGCTGTCACCGTTTCTTTGGTCTTTTTGCTCATATCCATGACAGTGTCAAAAAGATTGTCAAACACATTCTTCTCAACATGCATGACATCAAGATTATGCCTAATTAATAAGTTATGTTGTTCACGACTTTGTATATCATGCCTAAATGCAAGTGTACATGTTGTAGCAAGTAATAAAAGTGAGTATATGAGTTATCTTCCCACGAGAACTTAGATCTAACTACCGAAGTATGAATAGTATTCCTTAAGTTAAATAATCAAAACGTGATGAGTTATTACGTCAACACTAAGGATTCTAATAACTAAACTAAGATAATCAAAATCATCAACACAACTATAGAAGATCGGATTCTAGATGTGAAAGGGAGTATGGTCGTGACTTCGTCTTTCGATTGTATCTAGTTACTATATCGTTCCAATAGTTAATCATGAATCCTTGTTATAGACGAGTCCCTAAGGTGTAATCTATTCTCTCTCGAGTCCAAAAGTACGTCAAACCAAACATCGCCTTTAACATCTCTCGATGAGAGGCTGTTATGTTACAATAAGCAATAAATTCAGGGGTTTCTAGTGTATCTCACACGTCACGCAAGCGATCTATCGATCTCCTATTCAACGTATAACATGTGATCAAATTCTCGATACAAACCTATCCTCACGGAACCAAATCATACCATGGATCATACAACAAGTGATCAATTCGTCGAAGCATTAAGCATAACCACATATCATAACCACAAAACAACCAAAACTAAATTTACAACGTAAGAATAACGTTAATGAACACATCCGACTACATGATTCGAGTAGTAAGACAATCCAATAAACTAATGGTTATTTTCATCAACGTTATTCTTATGAAAACTCGAGTAGTAAGACATAAGAATAAAAGGTTTACCTTATGATTCGAGTAGTAAGACAATCCAATAAACACCTAATGTGCATGAAAGTCATCATAGTACTAGTGGGAATCAAAACAAGTGAAGAACGTAAAACCGATATCTTGACCGAATCCGGTTCGCTCCGATGAAGTCCCTTGATATAGCTTCGTTTCACACTGAATCGTCGCCGTCTCCTCCCAAGAAATTCTCTCCAAACCCTAGGTTTTCGTCAATTGTTGTGTATGATGATGGATCCCCTGATTTGGGACCAAAAGGGAGTATTTATAGTCATTGAGGTCTGAGGAGAACTCGACGCACGTGTCCGGGCATGGCTGTAGAAGGCATCCGGTTGCTTTGTTCTTTTCATTGAAGCAGTGCTACTGGATTTGGGCATCGTGCCCGAGCGTTGCACAAGATTGCGCATGGGCACTTCAATACTTTTCCTAAAGCATTGTCTTCTCGATGGATGGAGCTCGGGCTTGGGGTAACAATGCATCCAGGCACTTTGAGTGTCACCCTGAACCAAATGATTTGCCTGTTTCGTCCCACTTTGTCTCTGCTTGTTCACGCTCCGTTTCAAACGTCTTTTGACCATCCTATTGCTTGTTTCCTCCTACAAATCACACCAAAGCATCAAAACTCGCAAAGATAGCAAATAGGACCAAAAACTCGATACAATTATGAATGTAAAGACGTTGAAATGATACGAGAAGACATGATAAAACTCAACGTGAATCAAGCTAAACAACTCCCCCAAGCTTGAGTTACTGCTTGTCCTCAAGCAATGAATGTCAGACGGAAACAAAAGGGATCATGCTAATGACCCAAATGCTTACAATCCTAACAATTAGGTGTTGCCACTCATTATATTCTACAGGCCGATTTATCAACCCCATGAAACTACTTACATGAACTTATCCTAGTTTCAAAAGATTGACCCTATAACATGCACCTCTCACCACCACATAATCGTGAGGATCATTTCACATAAGCTCTCAATCATAATCATGCAAGGATAAGGTTTTCAACCCTAATAATATACCCAGTAAGAAGCATTCGTGCATCAACCACTGACTTACCCGAATCAAATGTGTAATTGTAATTAAAGTTAAGGTCGGGACCAAGAAAAGTTCAAGATAGGGAAGAGGAGGTTGGCCATTTGGTTTTGTGAAGTTTTGGGTTTGAAAAGGGTAGGAATAAAGTGTATGTCAAGTCATTGATGTACAACTAAACATATCCCCAAACAAGGCATTGTGCCTAGTCGAAAAACAAGCCATGTACTCATAACCGACAAAAAAACGCTTTTTGCTTGGTTTTTTTTTTTTTCGAGCATAAACAAAGGACTTTGGCACCACGGCCTCGACACATTGTGTGCCATTATATATAAACATTACAAGAACAAAGGATCTTTGGCCTTGGCACATTTTGTGCGATGATACATCATCTCATATACAACCCACCCCAAACAAGACTTTACCCTCCTATCGTCGCCTTGACTCGTACACAAATAAGGGTTCAAAAGGGGCTCTTTTTGTTTTTCTTGTGCAACTCATCATGGCAAGAGCAAACAAAGTGCAACTCCAATGACGAGTGGATACATGCCCAACCAAACAATAAATCGCATACATAAGATGCAAGGGATAAGAACAGAAGGGGATAGCGTTAGGTAGAAAAAGGGGTCAAGGAGTTCATGGCAAAACAAAGATAGGATATCAATGATCAACAATGACATATCTCACCGCCTTACCAACCAACCAAGTGCCTAGTAATTTCAAGCTCAATGTGTTATAAGGGTCTAATCCTATCGTTACCTCTCTACCCGTGTTTCAATCCCCCCTCCC
>JAOVYX010014300.1:0-31881 GCA_035668315.1 Drosera spatulata
TTGGACTTCCACCCAAATAAAGATGATCTTATCAGCTCATGTGATGAAGATGGTGAGATCCGGTACTGGAGTATCAACAACGGCAGCTGCACAAGGGCGTTCAAGGTGAATTTATGCATACATCTTTGCTTCTGTTATATTTCTGACGCCTTCTGGTAGCATCACCATCCTAACTCTTGAAAAATTTCTTAAAATAGAAAGAATTTTTTGGTCAATTTATCCTCTGGTATCCCATTGATATTTGTAGAAGTTTCTTTGTTTTCTACAAAGGCTGCCAAGATAACATGCAGGGTAGAATTTCCCCTGAATTGTGTCCAAAATTGATATCATTGTAGCATTTGGTTCGAGCTGATGTGCTTGAGTGAGTTCAAAGTATATAACAAAAGCAACTATGACGTGGATCTCTTACTCATTACAGGGTGGTATGACTCAAATGAGATTCCAACCCCGTCATGGAAGGTACCTTGCAGCAGCTGCAGAGAATCTTATATCGGTATTTGATGTTGAGACACAAGCTTGTCTCCACAGATTGCAGGTTTGGATTTTCATTATCAAACTCTAAGTTCGTTTTTAACATCAATGCCAAAAGTTTTGCACATGCAAGATGCGAAGTGAATCCAGCTTTTTTTTACCTCTGATGTTGCATGGTCCAACAAATGGACTGTGCTTGACGAGTTGAGTCCTTTCTATGGGTGTGGCTTGAACCGGGGACTTCTTTACATGTATGATGACTGCAGGGGCATACCAAGGTTATTCACTCCGTTTGCTGGGATCCGTCTGGCGAGTTCGTTGCATCCGTCAGTGAAGACTCTGTTAGAGTTTGGGCACTTGGGTCTGGAAACGAAGGAGAGTGCGTGCATGAGTTGAGCTGTAATGGCAACAAGTTCTACTCTTGCGCATTCCATCCGACTTACCCGTCATTTCTAGTCATTGGGTGCTACCAGGCAAGTTAACTCATCAGATTCCATTTCTTATTTCAAGATTGTTACTTGGTAGTCTAAATGGCAATCATGATTTTCTTATCAGTCTTTGGAGCTGTGGAACACGTCCGAGAAGAAGACTATGACTCTTTCCGCGCACGAAGGGCTTATAACGTCCTTGGCTGCATCGACTACGACTGGGTTGGTTGCTTCCACGGGTCATGACAAGATAGTGAAACTCTGGAAGTGATCCAAGATGATCATTATCCATTGCTTCAACCCTTTTGCATCAAAATTCTTCTGAAGAATGGATCGTCTCATGGGAACAGCTCCATCCGCTCGTTTCATCTGCAATTCTGTTGCTGTATTAGTAGTTCATGTTAAAACTGTAATCTCTAGATGTTTTAGTTAATGTTAAAACTGTGATCTGTAGCTGTATCCGCAGTTCATGTAGAAGCCTTGTGACAGATTTGTCTAAACTGCTCCATCTAGTTTTGCCTGCAAACAATTTCGTGCTTTTGGGTTTTTGGACATAGTAACGTGGCTTTGCTCCTTTTTGGTACCTAGTTTTACTGTGGACATTAGAGCAGATGAAACAAGATGGTATAACAAGATTTCATATGTGCATAGTCTTCACTAGAATTCCAGTACATCAATCAGAAAAGGTGATCACGACAGGTTTAAACGATCAAATCATACAAACCACTACAAGAAAACATTTCTGAAAGCGAGTAAAACGATTCAACAACTATTTACACGAGAGAGTAGCCATACACTTCAAATGAAAAGGAACGAGAATTAAGTCAACCTTGTGAACCGCAACGAGAACTCATTCCGTGAAGGCTCAGCTCAAACTTCTGCTCAAGATCTACTTTCCATTGATCTTCCACAATGGGGTTTCTTTGCTTGGAGCAATTTCTCTTAGCTCTTACAGTAATCACGCCTCGGACATGGACCTTGGAGTGATGGATTAGAGAAAAAGGTGGCACAAGGCTGGAAATTAACCGCCTATGGACTCGCAAAAGTTCATCCAACAACCACCTATCATCAGACATCAGACGAGACATTACTGAGTCCTCTACCATTATCATCTTGCATCGTGCGGTAAAGCAGTATCAGCCATGGTAGTTTCAATATCTCCATTTAATCTACAGCTTTCCACACAAGGCGTCAATTTTGGACCTGATTTTGGCAGATTAGTAGACCACGATCCTCCATTAGAACCAGCTAACGCCATGATTATTTCAGCCTGAGACATTTGAATCAATTTAGAGGTCATGTATTCAGCAAGAAGGAATACTAAATATGACTACAGTCATCAAGGTAAAGAGCTCAAGAGCGTAAAAAGAAGCAAGAACACGTAAAAGCTACAGGCTGGGGATAATGACAATTAAGTTAAGTATAAATCTAAAGTACAATTACACTATTCATTGGATGAAAACGAGAACTAGTTTTATAGGGTTTTGCGGATATAGAAACGATAACCGTATCTTCTACCCCTTAGCAGGAAGTGGATTAGTGCATCATCCATGAGTCCAGCATAAAAAGGCACTCTTCCTACGACGACAACAACAACAAATCAAACCTTTATCTCATCAAGTGAGATCGGCTTACAAAAGGCACTCTTCCTCTAATATCATAATCATAAACGTCCGGGTAGCATGGATTTGTCAACAAAACGAATAACATCAAATGCTGAGTTGAACATGTAATTTGGTATCTGCGCCCCACGTGTTCTGTCAATGTATCAACATAACTATCTATGAGGAATTGGTTTCTGCATTATCAATAGATGCATGCATATCAGCATACAGAAGAACTGAGACTTAAAAGATATAACATCCCTTCATGGACAATTAAAAACATTTTCCATATATTGGAGAGATGAAATGCATAACAGATACTAGTCCTATAAAAGATGCTCCGGTAGAAGTTTTCAACTTCTCGTAGTGTCCATCTTTGAAGTCAGAGGGGTTAGATGCTACTAATAGAGAGAACGGTCCACGATAAAAGATTTGGCCACGATAATCCTAAAGTCATTCAGGTGCTTCATTCTGGACAGCCTAAAGTCTGCGATGGGTTGTACGTGGCCTTAAGTATCTGGACCACCTAAACCTACTTAGGTGTCGGCGTAAGACTCCTAGCTTAGCTATACGAGGAGAAAACTCGCTGCACGGAAAAGCCAACCCCTAGAAGTTGAATAATTGCTATACATATGAATTAAGGGGAAGTTTAAGAGTATCATACACACCAAACCAAAAAGAGAGCGCTTATGATCTAAGAAAGCCGATATCCGTAGACACACAATTCTTGGTAGACTGACGTCTTGCAACACCATTAAACCACCCTATCAATGACCTGTCCAGAAACTTAGGCAAAAGACACCCAATGAATTAATCTTCCACAACAACTTATGACTTAGGATCAGCAACTCCGATGGAAAGATGCACAGAAGGTGTATATGTCGCAGCACAATTAGTTATAGCAATAAACTTCTGTTAAGACTCTCCTCATAAAAAGGCATGTAAAAAGCGGAAGTGATTTGTGAAGCCAATACAAGGGTACATGCTTTGATCAAGGAGCAGTTAGTCATAAGCTAGGAAGAGTCCATTCTACAGAGGAAAAGAAGAGCCTAGGCACACATAAAGTCACTCCGCCGCCCAAGTATGTCATCCTAATTACTCCAAAGTGACGAAATCTATGTACTATTGAGCCTACTTAATACTTCTGCCTTAGACATGATCCTATATAAGATCTTGATCAAAACCAAATCTGCTCCTTAATCAAAAGTGAAAGGGCCTCTTAGTAAATGCTTCAGGTGCTTGCTCTTTGGGGGCTAAAATTTTCAGAGGTCTGCTTAGAAAACAATATTAATCATGATAGAATTTACTATACATTTAGAAGAAATATCCTATACTTGGTTGGTCTTAGGCCTCGTTGCATAAAAGAATGATCTTTAAATTAGACATTTAGACTTGAGAAGAAAAATAGAAATTAGAAAAGGAAAATTTTCAGCATATAACGTCTTTATTAGCTGGTATCAGAGAACAAGGCTGAAGCCTGTTTGCTGATTAAGGGGTAACTAACTCCATATACACCAGATCGCTAATGCCTAACCAAAAAATATTGCAAAAACAGAGTCCACCAACAATCTAGTATTGTCTAAATGAACCATATTGCGCCTCTAACTTGAGCACATCAACTTGAACAAGTCTCCTCTGTGGCGAGGAAGATCAGACCATTATGGTCATATGACTCATGTGTAATCCATTACTCATATGTAATGGCCAAAAGGCATAAGATAGTGCTACTAGTTTCACAAGGTTCGCAGACAAAATAGTCTATTGAACCATCACAGACTCGAGCCTTTTTTGATATCAATACCAGAAGTTCTAACATATATAAAACTCATAAGTATATAGATAACGCAAGCAAAAGGTACCCAGCTGCCATGATGCGCAACCCAAATTAGCTTGGCAACTGGCAACAAACAATCACAACGATTTATATATTTCATGGGCAATAATCCAAAGGGCAACCGCTGAAGAGAAACGGATAAGCATATTAGAAAAAATTGACTGAAAAATGTTTGCAAGTTAGCGTACCTTGTTGGGATGAACATCATCAAAAACATGTACTTGACCCCTGTAAATTATTGTCATCTGCCTGCTGACAGAAGTTAGTCCGTGCCTACTGCCATCAGATAGTAAAACACATGCTTAACAAGCACTTGGACAACAATTTAAAAAGAAAAAGGAAAAAAAAACAGAAACTAATTGAAATGATATGAATGATACCAATGCGGGTTAGATGAGTCTGGATCAGTATCAGGCATCATGGTCTTCGCATAGCCACTTGGACCACTTCCTTGAGCAGCAGAAACATTTTTCTCCAACAGGCCCTTGCTAGTGTTCACTGAACTCAAAACTCCTGAACCTTTAATCCCCGTTCTGGAGCCTTCATCCGCAACAATATTAGACAAGATTGAAGGACTAGCACACACATCCCTGAACCTACTTGAAGGCGATTGATATGACAACAGAGAAGCTTGACCACTCCGAGGAGCATACTGCATGTTACCCCCAACATTATGGGATATGGGATGCTCCCATCTGGCAATTTTTCCATCCTTCTGGTTGCTAGACATCTTTTGTAGAATAAGGGAAGCACAACCCGGCTTCATTTGCTGCGTACCATGGAAATGGCCATCATGGTGCATAGTTTGAGGGTGCTCTCCCCCAGGCCCTTGACGAAGCATCTGGATTTTAAGATGACAAAAATATAAACTGCTATAAAAGAATCATTTCGTGGAAGGGGCTATAGAACAAATAAAATATGAAAACCTTGGAAGACAAGCATAATATAGACCTTCGTCACATGGGAACTCTCTGGTGATTCCGTGCCCATTTGGGATGGTGAGAAATCCGTTGATACCCTCAAGAAACCGGAATCCATGTTGCCTCTCTTGCTTCCAATAAGTCTGTTGTTTACCTCTTGCTGTGAAAGATCACTCCTTGGACTGTAGCATCCGATTCTTTTGAACGGATTACCTACCTGTCTTTCCACCACGGCCGTCGGTGAAACTAGAGAATTTCAACTAAACGAGTTAATCTCCGAACTAAGGAACCACTACACTAGAACACACAGAGCATTAATCTTATCATTCAGAACAAGAAACAAACAAGACTTAATGATCCCATTTGGTGTACCGAACAACCTCAGTGTTTCTCCCGATTTGGCCATTAGAGAGAATCATCAAAAAAGGGTGGTATAATTATAATCTCCTCGCTTGTGTCCTGAGTTCAACCACTCCACACAATATCCAGACCAAACACTGGGAAAAGGCAACCAAGGTGAATCATCATCCAACAGAGAAAATCAAACCTACCCAAATCATGACACAATCAAATCCTTCTCCGTGACCACCAGAGTCACCAAAGCCACCACCACCAAAACAATACTACATGGTCGATATGATGACAAAATCACAAGTTTTTACACAATGATTCTTTTTTTAGGTTGTCGATTACTTCACGTCTCCGACAGATGTGCGCTGACCTAGTACGGAAGGCCATGCCTTAGGCTACTTCAGCAAGATTTATTTGTTTAAATCTTGTTGTTTTATGGGACAATAAATACACCATGTTATTATTCGTCCTCATTAAATTTAAGGTTTGAGTTAAAAGATCTAATACGATCTGAGCTCTGTAATCCGATCTTCTCAGTGGTTTGCCTTAGTGTGTTCTCGTTTTGATTGTCTTGATTTCACATCTTCAAATCTTTCATCCTTTTAAAAAAATTCACAGAATCCCTGTAAATCCATGTCTTCGACTACTTACAAAGATTAGAAGAAGAAACTATGATATTCCCAATTATGAAACACCAGAATGCAGCCGAGACAAACAGAGTCACTGAGCAGCAGGATAAACAAAAAACTTTTCATTGGTCATAATCGGGGATAAGTAACCTGAGTCGAGGTCGGAGATCGAAGAAAAGGGTGGACCCCGCCCACCACCACCAGCAGCAGCAGCGGAGCCAGACCCGGTGGATGGGGTCTGTTCAGAGCCCTGGGCCACCTCACCGACAACATGACCAACACCAACCCGAGGACTATTCATCATCATCTTCGGGTGGTGGTGGTCGGAGTCCTGGGACCCGCCGCCAAGGAAGTCATGGAAGACGGCGGCTGGTGGCCGTGGTTCAGCAGCATTGGTGGCGGTGGAAGTGGTGTTGGGAGGAGGAGGAATCATGACGGGTCTGTTGTAAGTGTTAGCAGTTGCATTGAAGAGGATGAGTTGGAGTTGGGAACATCAGAGGGGGGAGAGGGAATCCGAGTAGAGGAGACGGCGAGCGGAAAAGGGGGGAAGGATGTGTGTTGTGCTGCTTGCTGTCAATTGGGTCACTATTATTATATGACCATATATGTTTGCAGCAACAGCTTACGCCTACTGCTACTACTATAGGAAAGTGAATTATTTATTTATTTATTTTGAAAAAATAGGAAAGTGAAATTTGTGCCAAAGACAAGTACTAGTCTACTAAAACTCAATATGGCCGAGTTGATATATGTCATGTTACACTAGATTGAAATCAACTTAGAACTCAATATCAAGGATAATCCAAATGGACACAAGATGTATCTTATACCTTCTTCATACGGATACCAACTCTAGTCCTCACAATATGAAAACAACATTTGTATACATTTCCTCAAGGGACAACCTATAGATCTTAAATGACATAACACAGTTACACTCGTATAATCTGACCATGCCAAGTTTGGTCTTTCGAGCAACATGACAAAGACCAAACTCGGTTTCCTCCCTCCTGTCAAGGTGAAGGGACCCGATGATGCTAATCACTCGTTCCCTTCCAAACCTGAAAACATTCGTTTCGAGAAGTAACATTTTGTTTCCAAAAATGCTGGCATCCTATGTTGTAATGACTTTCACCCAAACCTTACAGCCAACCACCATCACAACTTCCAACGCCATGGATGGAGTCGAATTCTTCACGGACAGATTGCGTCTAGGGAGGAGTATCTTTGAGCCCCCAGGATTTGGAAGATCTACCAAGTCTGTCAGTGCAGCCCTGCCTCCTATACAACTGAAGGCTTAGGTTGCTTCCTTTACTTCAACAGATCAGTATCTTCAAGAGAATCCATATAATCTTCGGGCAAGATGCATTATAATTAGAATGGACCAGGAAATATCCTCAACTATGTTGAACAAAAGAACAAACAGACCATACTAGCTGTTGCAGCGTTTTCAACTTCCATCAAAGATTCGCTGTGATCTAACGTCAACCTGGAAGAATTTGAGCAGTGGCTGCTGTCACACATGAAAACAATCCAAGGAACTTGTATTCCACAACTTTGAAGAAAAGGAACCACGGATGTCAGAGCAGGATACCACACCAACCTTTCTTAGCATAACCAACCACCCCAAAGTTCCTCTAGTAACACTTCAGAAGCACAAAGAGCTGGACGCGATTCTAATATGAGGCAATGTAACTCATAAGTTCATTGTCCTCACTTCCAAGTCATCAGCCGGAGTCATCTGTCTCATGAGCTACGCATTTATATGGAAAATCGTTTCCACACTTGCATGAGAAGTCCAGCATATGGAACTCTTCAACACTTGACCAACCCGGATTTGTCAGGTCCCCTTGGTGAAGGATTTCAGCAAGTTCAGCCGTCCCAATAAACTGATACTATCGCCGGCTGTTGCTCTCAGGACGTCATCACACCATCTTTATCCACCACAGAACCATTACCATATGCCACATAAAATTTCCTAATCATTCACTATCATGGAAGATAATGCTTTCCTGAAAGAGATAAAAAGAAGAAGAAATATTTAAGAAAAGCCACTAGTTCATAATCAAAATAATTCAACTCGTTCACACTCTCAATCATACATGAAAGGACACCCACCCGTATGGAGGCTAATCATGGTATGACTAGGATTTATATTCTCATGGTCGTATTTGCTTCCACTTTGGCACTAATTAGACACCAAAAGCGACCAACACCACATTCTTGGTGTACATGACTTCATGGGACCCGAATAATCGGCTAATCTGCCTTCTATTTTCAGCTAAAAGACAATTAGTCCTACCAAAAAGCATAGATTGCAATTCACCCCCTTCATATTTCGATTTATATGCCATAATAAGTGCATTTCTATCCAGACGTTCAAGAGAATTTCTACTCCTTGAGGGGAAAAAACTTGATCCATGGCCTGTTCTGAAAATTCCAAGCGATTAGCACCACAACTCCATCACCACGGAACGACGATTTGCAATTCAAAATATGCCTCAAAGTTAAGGTCTGTAGTTCATGTGCAAAGCTGTGGGATATCTCACCACTAGAATTAAATTTCCCAACTCTATTCCCCATCTGACCTGAATGAACAAAGGAATTCGAATGAGGTTCAGTAACACGGAACTATAGATAGAAATACCTTGCCATCAAGCCGCTTCCCCATAAAGATGATCAAGGCATCGAGTTGTTCCTATGATTTGGCCTCTCCTCGCCTGCAGAGAAAAGATAATGATGGTGATGAGGTCACTGCTTATCCACAAACAATCATCAACGTATTCAACCTTTTAAAAAATAAAAAAAATGCCCAAAGTAATTTATGACCGCATTAGCTATCGTAGTGCAGATCTTTGTCAATAGCATGCTGAATTTGTTTTCACTTGATACAGACCGAAGCATAAAGGGTTACAATTCAACACCATAATTGATTTCTTGATCTACGAAGGAAACTGAAAGATCTGACAGCAAAATACACATGAGGTACAGCACAGTAGCGACAAAAGATTCTACATATACCACTTTCTATAACATAATGTTTCCAACCTAATCATCCTGGTCATCTGGCAACTAAGGTCACATTAGTAGATACAATTATTCAAAAAAACAAGACTAATATGCCTTGACATGTAAAGGAGTCTAGTTTCCCGAGCTTTACAGCTGAGGAAGAAACCATGGCAAATCAGAAGTTCAAATCGGCAATAAAGGACCTCGATACCAGACCACCGAGCGTTTCTTCACAGGAGTTATTCTATAGGAGAAAAATACAACCTACACTTCAAAGATAGTTCAAATTAGCACAATACCTGTTCAAAACCCCTTTTTGTAGCAAAAGCAAGCCATGTTTCGAAGTAATCCGGTGGCATGTGATAACAGATATCACCGCTTCCACAGCTCTTGATATTAGATATATATTCTGATTCGTCTGATAAAATCGCCTCAAACTGCTACACGCACTTCTCACATTCACAGAGGGTCACAGACATGAAGTGCCAGAGAACGCTTCGTTTATGCAAAATAAGAATCTCCAGGAAAGGGAGAATAGAAGTATCTGAACATGAAGAAGCCACCGTAGCATCTCATTAAACCTTCTCCAAGTCTCCACTATCAACTAGTTTGCAGTTTGAACAAGCTACTGCATTTCTAGAAGAGCCTCGGCGCTTGACGAGTTCCCTTGGGTTATTGCATGTCTTTAATATGTTAGACATCTTCTTTGCCTTGTTCAAGGTAGATTTCCTCTTTAAAAGTGAAAGATCCTCGTCTCCTTTGTATGTTTTAGGCAACCTGGTAGAGTGAGGTACTGAAGCCATCAGGTCATGAAGTTTTCTGACCAAATCCCTCAATCCTCGCTTCCTAAGCTCCTCAATCATTCTTTGATATGTGAGGAGCTGAGGGACAACACCTCTTCGAAACATGTCTTCAAATTCTGCAAATGCCTCTTCCGGTTTCAGCATTTTACAAAATAGATGGATCAACATGGTGCTTGCAGCAAGATCCATATCACACCCTCTCGCTTTCATCTCCTTACTTACCTGAACCGCCAAGTCTAACCTCTCCTGCTCACACAGCATCTTTATCAATAAGTGGAATGTGAGCCTGTCTGGGTCGTATCCCGACCCAATCATCTTGCTATAAAGGCCCATTTCCTCTTCAATATTCCCATGCTTAGAGAAGTACCTAAAGAAATAATTATATGTCGTCGCGGTAGGCACAAAGCCCTTATTAATCATCATCTTTAGAACCTTGCTAGCCTCATCCAACTCTCCAGATTTACAATAACCTTTTACCAACGAATTATAAGTTGACAAGGTCGGACCAGATTCGAGCACCGAAAACCTTTCCAGCATCCCCATTGCCTCGGTAAACCTTCCTTCTTCCGCCAAAGCATCCACAATAGGATTATACACAACAGCATTCGCCTGAATCCCCCCTGCCCTCATCTCACCAACTAATTCCATCGCTCTCTCAACTCGACCCAACCTACAATACCCTTCAACAAGAGTCCCATAAGTAACAACCGTGGGCACCAGATTCTCCTCCCTCATCCTCAACCAAAGCCGCTCTGCCGACCTAGTCTTCTTCTCCCTAAACCACCCATTCAACATTATATTATAAACCCTCACCGATGGAACCCAGTCAGGCTTCATCACCATCCTATTATCCAAATACTCCGACGCCAACCCCACAAGCCCTTCCTTACACAATGCATCCAACAATACCTCAAACAGATCCATCCCAACCCCAAACTTATCAGCAAACTCAAATGTCCTTATTGCGTCTGCCCCTCTCCCTGCCCTTGCATACCGTCTAACCAAAACCACGAAACTCTTCACCGAAACCAACCAGCCATCTCCCTCATCAACATACTCCCTCACCACACTCCACGCCAAATCAAACTGCCTAGCGTTAGCCAGCACATTAACCACAGAATTCACCACACCCTTCGAGACCTCAAACCTGGGTTTCCTCCTTGCCCATTCGAACAACCCGAAAAGGGGTTTCGGCGACGAGTCGACCCGATCGAACAGCGCCTCGATCAGACTTGAATTCGGGTCAATCCCGGTCCCGTCGAGGGCGGTTTCGAGGTCCGGACCGGGGGAGATGTTAGGGTCTGTGACGATGGAGCAGATAGTGGTGAAATCGGGGGAGGGGAAATTAGGGTTAGGGTTTTGGGAGTTGGATTTGTGAATTGGGGATTGAATTCGGGGATTGGTTAAGTGTCGGATTAGGGATAGAGTGAGAGCTGGTGAAAGTGTGAGATTTGAGATGAGTGTGAATCTGTGCATTGTGTGTGTTGGTGGTGGTTGGCGGCGGAGGAGATGAGGGCGGCGGTGGTCGGAGAAACGCCGCCGGTGCTGGTGGCGGAGTGGCGGTTGAATTTTGATTCAGTCGTGTTTTACATTTTGTCGAGAAAACAGGTTCCGCATCACAAGGAATGGGTTCTCGACGACCATTGTCCAACATAGGTTATGCATCATGAAAAGCACCCCGATGATAGTCATGTACGATACATGGAGAGTACAGTCATATACTAACATATTCGTTATTATCTTTCGTATCATGAATAAAACAATTGTTTGATTTGATCGACATTTTGTATATGTATTGAATTTATATTAGTAATAAAATTTATTATAACAGTTTTGTGAGGAGTTAATGAGTATACTGTACCTAATTTGATACTACCTCCGTCCCATACAAAATCACTATGATGAAGTTATTCATGTTACGAATCCTCTGTATAACAATCAAATATCGTTTTAGGCAAAATTATCGCGAAACAATAATAATAATTTAAGTTATGTATTTCAATCTTGAAACAATGCCATAATTTTCTTACGTCATTAAGAAGAATAACGAACTTTCTCAAAATACGTATTGAATAGTGCAGTAATGATGCAAGTTGTATTTTTTATGGAACGGAGAAAGTATTTTTTATATGAAAAGATTTTCACATAAAGAAACAAAAAAATGTTGCATTTATTATAGGACATCTTAAAAAGACAAATGTTGTATTTTTTGTTGGATAGAAGAACTATATCGTAGTTATTAGAGTCATATACTCTTTTCGTTTCAAAATAAATACAATACTTATTTTTTTTGATATCCAATAATAATTACAACACTATCTTATTTGAAAATTTTTCATTCAAAAATATCAGCATCCCTATTTTTATTTTATATCACATCAATTCACCCCACTATCGTTTCTCTTCACATTCTTTTTCTCTTTTTTTCATCTCACACAAGTTCAAGGATATTGTAGTCTTTATACACAAAAATCAATACAAACATAAATTTTCGTGAAAAGTTCAATATTGTATTTAATATGGGACAGAGGGAGTATAACATATTTATTATCGTACCTCCTCTATCCTAATTTAATTATAGCATTTTTTTTGGTTAATTTTTCTTTGACGAATTTCTTTCTTTATTTGTTAATCAATTTATATTAATATAATCAAACTATCCAACCACCTCCTTCCTTCTTCTCTCTCTAGTAAACCTCATTTATACCTTATTATCACTAAAAAATATTTTTTTTATACTAAATTTCATGAAAATTCAACACACACATAAAATTATGTGTCGGATCAAACTGTTTCGCTTAAATTTCGACGAAGATAGTAGTTATTTTTTTACTGTGGTTGAAAAGTCATATTTTTCATATCATATTATCTAAAAACAACATATATAATTATGAATATATATTTTAAAATCAAAATATCATCTCATCGTATGTCACGATATGTCATTTTATGGGATGTCATGATGTGCTATCCTATATTAATTATGATTAAAAATTCAATAATAATTTTATTTTAATATATTTAATAATTAACATTAATAATTATAAAAAATGATCCTAATATATAATTTTTGAACAATATTTATAACAACATACTAAGGCGATTTTATTTCCACCTAAACAATTCACTCCTCCCTCTCTCTCTCTCTCCATCTTCTCCGCCGCTTCACCATCTCCGCCGCCGCTCCGTCCTCTCTCCACCATCTCCGCCATCGCTCCACCATCTCCGCCATTCTCCTCCCTGTTCCTCGTCGTAGTCGATGACATCCCCTTTATTTGATGTCATTGTTCAACAGGATTTATTTGGAGAACGGCACTAAAGTGATCGGGCCTCCATCGAGGCTGATCGCGGAGGAATTGGAGGCGTGTGAGGGTGTCAAGGTGATTAGCAACATCGTTGTTCCCATCTACTACTCCGACGATGAAAACGAGAATCCTCCCGATTTCGACACTCTCAGCGAGGTATATTACCCTAATTCATATGTGTTTGTGTGTGAGGGTTCATCATCCTCCATATTAAGCTTCACATTAGGTGAATGCAAGTGGAGAGGTTATTTGATTAGGGTTTTCTGTTATTTGTCCAATGTGTGAAGGAATTATGTAGGGAAATGCTTGAGACAGTTGACTTTGCGACGATCATTGGGAAACTCTCTCGGAGCTATCGACAGTTGAGCATCGATTTTCTTGGGTGTTTTGGGATTTGGGAGAATGCTTTCACATTGACGGATAAAACTTGCTGGGGAGAAGTATAGAGCTCTCGCCTTGAGTGAGCTTTTGATTGAATGAGTTTACAGGTGTGGAATAGGATATTTAATCACTTTGATTAGTTTGTTCTCGTTTCTTTCTGTTTTGATTTTGAGTTAGTGTTAGACCTCACTTTGTTGTTTGTTCTGGTGGAACCGGTCTCGCTTTCTTCTGTAAATGGTGTGTCCATTCACAGTATAGCCAAACTGTAGCTATTCGGTTGATTGCGGCGACTCTCTGCTTGATATGTTCTTTCTTTTCAAATTCTATCTTCCTGTCCATCGTGTATTGTAGTTGTGCTTCAACCATTAAGTAGTCATGAGCTGATCCAGCGTAGTTAATCAGAAGCTGAGAGTGCCTTGAACTGAGCTGATGAATAAGGTTATAGGCAGAGAACTGTTTTTCCCATGCTATAGTTGTTTGGAGATCTCCCACGCCGTTCTGTTTATTTTTGTGCATGTGCTTTTTTTTTTTTTTATTGCCGTTCTGTTTCATTTGTTCATGCATTTTGTTTTGATTTTTTACATACGTTTCATCTTTATTTATGGGCTCTATCTGGGTTTTTGGTTTGTATAATGAAAAAAAAAAAAGGAAATTTGGGTTTGTTTCTTAGGGCGTTTTGTTTTTTTTCTTAAGACGTTCTGTTTTTTTATTAAGGCGTTCTATTTTATTTTTTCATACGCTCTGTTTCATTTGTGCATCCGCTCTATTTAATTTGTTCATACACTCTGTTTCATTTTTTGGGCGATGTCTGAGATCTGATGATGCATAATCTCGTATTATTATTATGTTTCATTTTTTATTCATACACTTTGTTATATTTGTTCATACGCTTTATTTCATTTGTACATACGTTCTTTTTCATTTGTTCATGCGCTCTGTTTCGAAGTAGAGCGTCAGAACAGACGCTCTCTTTCATTTTGTACTGACGTTCTGTTTTCATTTTTGACTATGCGTTTTGTTTTGATTTTATTCAAGCGCTCTGTTTCATATTCCAACGACGTGGTCAGATTCCGACGACGTTTCAGATTCCGATGGCGGTTGTCGAAATTCGGAGAAGATTTCGACGACGGCGACGGTCGGATTCCGACGAAGATTCCGACGACGGTTGGGTGATGGTAGGGATTGGGGTGTAGATGAGAATAGGGGTAAGGATTTAAAGAGATAGACAAATTGTATGTTTTTGGAATTTAGATTTCTTATGTATTTTTTGCTATTTTTTTCAAATTTTTGTATGTTGAGGTAATTCACCCTAATAATTATGAAAAGAATTTTTTTTTTCATATTTTCGTTTTTGTAGTTCATAGATATTATTAACCTTTTATATATATATATATCATGATAAAAAAGTATGTGTGTAAATATATTTATCGTTATTGTAAATTATTACGAGAAAATGTTACGATTGAAAATATTTTATTACAAAAAATCAAGAGTTTTTCCCAAAAAAAAAAAGAAAAAATAAAAAGTTTTATATTACATGCTATAATAACTTGATCTGATTTATGATGTGATACGATTAATTGGATAATTATAATCATGTCATTAAAAAAATAGAGTAAATATCATGATAATTTCATATAAATTATATTATAGAAGACGTATACATTTATATAGTTTACCTAATAGAAATTTTATGAAAATATTTGACAATATTATCAAAAACGAATGAAATATTTTTATAATTTAAAAGTTTTTTAATTGTTTTCTTTTTACATCCATGTTGTCCCCTGCGTATGATTGACATTAGATAAAACTTCATTAAAAAAAGAAGAAAAATATCATTTATTTTTCTTTTCATATTTTTCGTCTATTCATTTTATTTGATCAAGTTAATTCATGGATTTGACCATCGATTGGATAGAAATTAAAAATGCAGACTTCATTCTGTGATTAAAGATATCTTAATTCTTACGTGATAACTTTTTATAATAAGATTAAACAAAAAAGTGTCATGGATTGTATATATTTTGAGAATCTCTCTAATATTATGTATAAAATCATAATAATTACTAAAAAAATCTATGATAATATACACATACCCAATAAAATATTGATGATATCAACATAAATAGTCCTATAAACGATCAATTTATGAATAATTAATTATTTATATAAGATTAAGACATTCCCCATGTATCGCGCAGGTGACACACTAGTCAGTATGAAATTTCTATTAATAAGAACTAAAAATTAAGCTGATCATAATATTTCGTCGAAGACATACTTCAAGTGTTAACCAGAAAGAATTTAATGAATCACACAAATTTAATATCGTTTGTTTTAGAAGCACATTAGTTTGTATTAAGAAGCAAATATAAAAAACAATACAAAAAAGTTTTGTCTTAAAATAATTATCATGTAAGAAATTAAGAATGAAGTTAAAAAGTTTCATATCAAAAAAAAAAAAAAGAATATAAGAAGTTGAAGATGAAATTTAAAAATAATTAAATATGTTTAATGACATCAACAGACATTCATAAGGATTAGCTAAAAAAAAGTTTTACATTTATATTATAGATTTGTAAGGAAATCATAATCAATGGCCGACCAATGTCATTTGTGGGTAATGAAGAACAGCCTTCTTCATATACATCGTGCATTAATATACTTTTATCATGTGAACTGATTTCGCTGAACACGTGATTCCATTGTTTAAACATTTGATTTTCAAGTATTATGAGGTAATCAAGAAGGATAGTAGAAAGTGGCAAGAAACGTCTAGATATTATGTGCATTGTTATACTGCTTCTTTTTCAAGCCTCTTTATCAAAAAAAGTCTTCCTACGTTACACAAACGATTGAAACAATTGAAACGAGCAATGTTAATGGGAAGATTTGGGATTAAGATTATACTACAATGTTATATTATCCCATATTTAATTCGAAACATAAAATCTTACCATAGAGTCATGTCGTGCAATACTTCCATTGATTTATCTTTTAAAAGCATAAATTTGAAATAAATCTTTACCATTTAGTAATTACTGTCCATTAAAATTCCTCCTCCTTTGCTTATGCTATGGACGATAAATACAATGGTTTCCGACATTATTTATAAATAATTTATACTATCATTATCATCTCACGATGTAATTACATTTGCGTATACGTATTTGATGGTCACGCAATTTAAGCATTTTCATTTTATTTTTTTAAAAACAAATGCTTTTAAAGCTATATTAGCAATACACTAATTAGGTGTCATTTTGTAGCGCACCGGCCATCCAGCTTATGCCGACACGTAGCGTTTAAAGGTATAGAAGATAAGACTTAATCCATGACAAGACCAAAGAACTCAAACGAATTTAAAGGTATAGAAAATAAGAAAACCAACTAAACAGTTATATCACAAAATTACATTTTCACTACAAGGAATCAATTGTTTAGTGATGGTAAAAAGTCGTTGGAAAAAGACTTTTTCTTCGAAAAATAGTGTTTTCGACGGATTTGTGACGGAAAAAGAGCCGTAAAAAAATACCCCATCGGAAATCTGGGTTTCCGACGGAAAGCAGGATGTCGTCACAAATTTCCGACGACACGGTCATTTCCGTCACAAATATTTTTTAACGACAATATTTTTTCGTTGGAAATTTTTGTAACGGAATAACCTAACCGTCGGAAATTTGTAACGGAATCTGTCGAAAATTTATGACGGAATCTGTTGAAAATTTATGACGGAAATCCTTTTCGTCGGAAATCTTGTTTCATTCATACAAAAAAAATGTTTGCGACGTAGTTGCTTTTGTCGTCGGAAATTTGAAAACAAAATTCAATACAGAATCTATTTTTAGGCTCCCAACCTGTTTTACATAAAACCAAACACATATTGTCCCAAGACATTACACATTCAACCATGTTTAACATACATTGTCCTAAACAAGTACATTTGTCAAACATACACGTAGTCCGTATTTTCAAAATGTCAAAAAAATATATATAATCCTTATATATGCCTCAATATCAACAAAGAGGACCACAAGACGGCGATGGCGGAGGGGGATGAGTAAATCCAAGACACAAGAACAAATCTTTACAGTTCTCCTACCGCGAGAGACGAGCAATGAAATCAGTTATTTGTTGTCAATAAGTGCTTTGCTCCTTCAAAATAGTCATTTCTGATCCCGTTTCGATAAGGAGACGCTTTCTCTGCTCCAACTCCCTCTGTCAGGGTGACATTGGTATTTATCGAAGAACTAGATCGTGATTTCATGTAATATGAGCTCACATATGCGTTTCAACAATAACAAATATTATAAACTAATAAGTTTTAAAAACTAAATAATTAAACAAATTGAAAGCTGTATTTATAAAGTCACCTCTGAACCCAATCCAAGTGCAGCCCCCTTTCTCCACCCAACAACATCAAGATAAAGTTGATTCTACACATCTAAGGCATATCATTCGCGTCTTGAATCCCGTACTTCTCCATATATTCCCTTAGCCTAGCAGCATAACACTCTTACAAAACAAAATCAATAAATCTTTTGATATTTATAAATCTAAACAAAAAAAAAATTAAATTAAATACTTACTGATATTTCCCTAACCCTCCCATCAACAAATGTAAACCCCTCGTTTGAAACATCAGTTTGCTTCTTCATACGAGGTCGAGTAAACATCTCGGGTGTTGAACGCTCACGATCAAGCTTTGCAGTCTTAAAAAATATAAACGAATAATGAGAAATAAAATTATTAACTTATGAAAAAAAAACTACTAAAACAACATTATAAAAAGAAAATTTACCATCTTAAACTTCAACTCAGTGGTCGAGATGGATCCCTGACAGTGAAGACTAGGCCTCTTGTTTCTGTTTTCCATATTTCTTCTTGACTTTTGTTGAAAATCAGGATGGTTGCGTTTAGCAAGCAACTAGGTGCGAATTTCCATATTGCACCATGAAACTGCACGACTCAAAGATATCAGAGAGAGATCATGCACCAGGCGTGGTAGCTGGTTAGTGATGTATTGCTCTCACTCTCGTCTCACTGCGACCGCGTGAGATGAGTCCTATCTATAAGCATGCTACAAATATCATATATTTTATGTTAGGAGAGTAATAGTTAGGTACAAAATGAATAAAAAAATAAAAATAATAAATTATATCTTAAAATCGCCCCACCATCGATCAATGGTGTGTGACGGCACCTCCTTAATGGCCATGCATGGTCCATCAAAATAGGTTTTGATATGATTACCAATAGATCTAGATACCTTTGTACGATGGATGCTGCAATAATTATCCATGTACACATGTCCGTATATATCGTGAACCATATTTCGCAAAGAGAAGTGCATAGGGTCCGTATTTGTTGAGGCAGAAGCACCATGCATAAAATCACTTGACTCAGGTTCCTCTCCATGATGTATTCAACGCTCATAACTCGGTTTGAACCCCTGTCTATATAGATCTAATTTGATTTCATTCATCGGTTTAAAAGGAACGTTAGCACATTTCA
Source organism: Drosera spatulata (assembly GCA_035668315.1). Taxonomy (NCBI): domain Eukaryota; kingdom Viridiplantae; phylum Streptophyta; class Magnoliopsida; order Caryophyllales; family Droseraceae; genus Drosera; species Drosera spatulata. The sequence continues at coordinate 19,253 of JAOVYX010014300.1, forward strand.
CACAAGGACACTTCAAGTATTCAGGAGAGTTGAAAGGATTGTGTGCAATTGCATATTCAATGAACTCATCAACCTTGAAAACGAAAATAGGAGATAACTTGTTTCAATCAATCTTTCGTACATCCATTGTCTATTGTCCGACATGCTTTCTGCATTTTATAATTAAGAAACCATCCAATCAATTTTTAAAAAAAATACTCTTAACAAATAAAACAGAATTATAGATTCATGTTCTACATTCGGTATGAGAGTTAAAATTCCAGCTCATTTAGTTCCTAAAATGTTACCCCATCGAATAAAATTTAACGAATTTCGGTCAATGAAATGATGGATAAATACTTACAAAATAGAAACAGAAAAAAAAAATTGAGGGGGTTTAGGGTTTAGTGTATTTGGGCCCTGTCAATCCGCTAAGGTCTAAATAACTCTATTTTCTTCCATGAAAAATTCTATGACTCTCACCAATCCAAGGGTATCACTGACACGACATCCTGCATGGTGATCAAATGCACACGAAATAGAAACATAAAGGTTTCATTTTAGGATGATGTATTCATGTTCATAACCTTTACGAAACAGAAACACCAAGGTGTCATTTCAATGTCAAAAGGAACAAGAAGACATCATAAGTTATTCTTAAATGAAAAAATAGTAGGAATCGAAGAACACTAACAAGTTATCCTATAATCTAAGATCACTCACGTATACAACTTCTACTTGATAACTATGGAGAGTTTATACATTCATTGGCTCATTCATTGACATATCAAGCATTATTTTTATCTAAATTATCCTATGTTGGTACACAAGGATCTTGTCCATATAAATTCAGAGATTCGGTGATCAATTGTAGCTCCGTTTCGAGTTAAGAAAGCAAGACATGAAATATGTCTTACTGATGACACATAAGAAAACAAAAGCTTCAATTCGATAGACCATGAGTGTAAGGACCCAAAAAATTCCGTAAAATTTAATTTCACGATAATTGACATGAATAGTAAATTGTCGTAGGTTATAATCTATTTTGCAGAGTTATAAGGCTTGTTTGACGATATAATAGTGAAAGAATGCAAAATATGGATGAAATATAACCGTAATACGTAAATACGGGAAAATACGGTCTTAATACAAAAATATCGTATTTATACGAAAATGACTTCTAATTTTTGCACTTATTTTTCTTTATGCCAATTTCTACTCCATCTAAATTAGATTATTATCCACTTATTTTTCACTTAACTATTTTAATCAATATAGTTTCCTATAAATACAAGCTTTCTTTTTCTTGGAAATTTTTTTATAAACATAAAAACACTTCTTATCATACAAGAGAAGAGATAAAGAAGAGAAGAAAAGAAGTAGAGTTTGAGGAGAAGAGAAAAAGATAGGGTTACAAGGCGACGAGGATCCTTCACCACTAATAAGAGGAGGTGAACTTCTTATTTAGAAATTTTGTGAAAAATCATACGTTTTATGATAAATTTCGATTTTAATATATGTTTTTGTCTCACATATATATTTTTTGATAAAGTTAATATATCATGATTTGAAATTATGAATTTTAACATATATATCAAAACATACGGGTATATTAATCTATAAAAATTAGTTATATGGATAAATTTGTGACTTTATCTGAAATTACACAGTATGAGTTAGAAGATGATCCATATATCAATGAAAAGATCTTGAAGTCTAGTTTGTAGAACAGATTAAAAATTCAGATTTGGAGTTGTATATAAGGAGTTATAAGCTGATTAGTGAATCAAGATCAAACAGTTTGATCTATTAGAAAATATAAACTTGGACGAATAAATTGTTATTATCGATAAGATTTCATGATGAAAAATCTAATTCTGTGGAAGGATTATAGAGTCTAGTTATGTAAAATTTTACAAAATAATTTTTGAAGTTGTATACGAGAAGTTAAAGATTTAAACGTGTCGAAGGATCATGTTGGACAGAATCTGGAAATGAATTGTTTTGATCCCGAAACAACTTCAAACGTTCACAAACACTTTTAATGATGATAAATACATAAAATCATCATCATTGACTATTGAAATAAGTATCCAAGATTTTTCACAAATCTTGACCCCAACACATGACGGTTTTTCAAGAAGTACGAACAAATATGCTTAACTTCATGACGTAAACAATCATTCACAAGAGTCTGTCTTAATACACGTATCCTATTATAATATAGGACTTGAAGACGCCGCTCGTTGAGACAAAAAGGACAAACTGAGCGTGTGTGTGAGAAAGTTGCAATAAGAAGATAACGTTAAGATTTATTATACGTGACAATGCGTATTATTATACCGTGAGTATAATAATATGCATTGAAATCTTTGAACGTAGTCACTAAATGTATCTTAATACGCGTATCCTATTACATTATAGGATTTGAGACGCCGCTCGCTGAGACATAAAGGACAAACTGAGCGTGTGTGTGAGAAAGTTACAATAAGAGGATAACGTTTAGATTTATTATACGTGACGATGCGTATGTATTATTATACCGTGAGTATAATAATATGCTTTGAAATATTTGGACGTAGTCACTAAATGTGGCCGACGTAAAATACTGACTGTAACTACTGTGTGTTGTATGCTAAACTCTGAGTGCCGTGGAGTGTTGTTACATGATGTATATTATGTCTTATTTGTTGGTATAATGAGGGTGAATATGTGAAAGGAGTGTAAATTCATAAATTATTAGATAACTCCGTGGTTTAAAACAAAAAGAACGTTGTGTCTGTCGTTTGTGTTATACAATGACTTGATGGTGACATTCTGTCACCAACCCTGATGGAGACACTGGGCTCGGTTTGCCTGATACCCTTTCGCGGATGTCTCTTTTGTTAAAGTATAATACCCAAAAAAATTCTGTGATAAATTATTCTCTCAGAAAATAACAAAAATAGTATATTACCGAACGTCATAATTTATTCAACGGAGATATAAAATTTGTTTGTTAAAATCACGATGAAAATATGCTAATTATGAGTAAATTAAATCCCGTCATACAAATATGTGGGATTTATTTTTTAAATCCTCACTTTCTCCCTTTTCCCTCCACTTCTCCTAATTCTTCCACTTCCTTTTTCCACTTCTTCCGCACACTTCACCCACCCCATTCACCACTTCATCATCACTCCTTCTCATCATCCATTTCTCATTACCCTCTTCTCCTTTTCTCCTCCCACCATTCTCTCATGGAAACTTGGAGACAAGCATGGAGGAGAAGACACAATAACCATGGAGATGAGCAAGTGGGCCAAAACTCGACCTCATCATCAAATACTTCGCACGGTTGAAGCCGTCATTCGTTTAAGCTCATCGTAGCCATTGATGATCATGGCAAGTGAAGATGAGCATCATTTGTTTGACCTTGTCTCGACATAGACATGGGATCATAAGAACTTGTATGAATGAAAAACATGAATGAAGAAAAATCAGTTTTTAAGATTCTGGACAACATAATATGCGAGATTAGAAATTTTGTATAAAATCATACCATCTGAGATAAATTTACATTTTAATATATATATGTTAAAGTCTCATATGTCTAATTTATAATGAAGTTAATAGATCATGATTAGGAGTTTGAATCTCAAGGTATAAATCAAAACGTGAGCATATGTCAATCAGTTATAAACTGGTTATAAAACTGTTGAAATTAACAAAAAGAAGTAGAAATTAGCTTATATTAATGGAAAGCCCTTGCAGACTAGTTGCCAGAATAGGTTAAAAATTTAGATTTGGAGTTGTATATAAAGAGTTATGAGCTGATTAGTGAAGAAAGGTCAAAATATTTTATCTAGCAAAAAATATAAAATTGAACGAATAAATTACTATTATTGGTAAGATTTTATGATATAAATTTTAATTCAATAGAAAGATTATGAAGTCTAGTATATGTAGAATTTTATGAAATAATTTTGAGAGTTGTATACACGAAGTTATAGATTTAAACGCATCGAAGGGCCATGTTGGGCCTTTTTCAATTTGTAAGGGAACACGGGCCATGTTGTATCAACACGGGCCGTATCACTATGGTCAATAATTTTTGAACAACAACTCCATAACGTGAACATCATGCACAAAAGTGTGTCTTAATACGCGTATCCCGTTATATTATAGGACTCGAAGACGCTACTCGTTGTCATTCAAGGACGAGGCTGAACATGTGCACGCGAAGAACTATGATAAAAGATAACGTTTAGATTTATTGTGTGTGACGATGCGTGTTATTATACCATGAGTATAATAATATGCATTGGAATCTTTGGACGTAGTCACTAAATATGATAAACGTAAAATACTGACTACAACTACTGTGTGCTGTGTGCTAAATAGTGAGTGTTGTGAAGTCTTATTACATGGTATGTGCTATGCCTTATTTGTTGGTATAACGAGGGTGAATGTGTGAAAAGAGTGTGTCCATAATTGATGAGATAACTCCGTGGTATAAAATACACAGAGCGTTGTGTTTGTCGCATGCATTATACAGTGATTTGGTGGTGACATTCTTTCATCGACCTTTTTGTATAAGGGTATCTCACTGTAGGAGATCCTGAACTCTGGTTTGATTGTTCCCGTTTTACGGATGTCCCTTTTACTAAAGCTGAACAAAGCTTATCTATGAAATTGAATAAGTCTCGTTAAGGGAACAATTATGACATTGTGGGTATCTATTTCCTGTCGTTTCTGTGTGATTGACGTGATGGTAAGTATAACAATGACTTGAGTGAATTGTTGAGTGCAGCAGTGCGTAAGACTTGGACTGAGAACTTATCGTGTCACAGTATCATTGTCTCAATTTGTTTGATATGGAGGTCTTGACTGTCAATACCATAAAGGGTATGACGATAGTAAATGACGTAAATAATGTCTAGAGTGTTGATGGACGCATGATTTTGAACGTTGTTACGTGGTGTTAAGTGTGTTTATGTGACTAGGATGAATCATTAGTATGCTTATGATGATAATTGTGAATGCCAAATTGACATGATAATTTCAGAGTGCTGGAACAAAGTATTTAAGTGATCATTTTCCTTTTCTTTTATTATATTTCGCTCTCGTGTAACCCCTGATAAGGGGGACGACACGCTATTGAGCTCCTATAGCTCACGGTTACTATTTTTCTGTGTCTTTCTTCTTCTCTTTGATATAGGAGCAAGATTTCAAGGAGAAATATAATCTAAGATTTAATGCTAGATGTAGCTTTTGAGTGAAAGGTATTCTGATCTTAGAAAGAGATGTAAATTCCGCTGCAAAGGTAATATTCTGAGATATGATTGAGTGCATCAAAAGTTTCTAAACTAAAGATGTATAAGTGAACTTAACTTAATTCTTATTAGTAAGACAGGAAGTATAGTTTTTGCCTAACTGAGGTGTTGGGCCTAACAATAGTGGCGTCATATGTATCATTAATAAGTAATGAAAAGTCGGGACGCTACATAAAGCTGAAGAGAGCTTACTTATGAAATTGAATAAGTCTCGCTAATGGCACAATTATAACATTGAGGGTATCTATTGTCTGTCGTCTCTATGTGATTGGTATAATGGTAAGTATAACAAAGTCTTTGAGTGAACCGTTAAGTGCAGCAGTGCGTGAGACTTAGATTGGATATCTGTCGTGTCACAGTATCATTGTCTTAATTTGTTTGATATGGAGGTTTTGACTGTTATACCATAAAGGGTATGACAGCAGTAAATGACGTTGATAATGTCTGGAGTGTCGATGGACGTGTAGTTTTGAGCATTGTTAAGGGATGTTAAGTGTGCTTATGTAACTAGGGTGAATCACTGGTATGCTTGTGATGATAATTGTGCATGTCAGATTGATATGATAATTGTAGAGTGCTAAAAGAAAGAATGCAGGTGATCATTTTTCCTTTTCTTTTATTATGTTCTTCTCTCTGTACCCCCTGATAAGGGGACCGATACGTTATTGAGCTCCTATAGCTCACGGTTACTATTTTTCAGTGTCGTTTTTGTTCTCTTTATTACAGAAGCAAGACTTGTAGGAGAAGTATGACTTAAGATTTGATGTTAGATGTAGCTTATGTATGAAAGATATTCTGATTTTAGAAAGAGATGTAAATTCCGCTGTAAAGGTAATATTCTGAGTTATGATTAAGTGCATCAAAAGTTTTTAAACTAATGATGTATAAGTGAACTTAGCTTAATTCTTATGACTAAGTCAGGAGGTATAGTTTTTGCCTAGTTGAGGCGTTGGGCCCGACGACAGTGACGTCATATGTATCATTAATAAGTAATGGAAAGTCGGGACGCTACAATGAAAACCGCAACTTAGAAGTTCTCTATTACCATTAGACTCTTTACCTAATGGTTACAACAAAAACTAAGGCATAAAGGTACGAACTTGACAGCAACAAAAAAGTTTCTTGTTCATTATAGAGCAGAGACAGTTGCTGTCTTGCTGATGAGATCACAAAAGCCTTCAAGTAGAAGCAGATGAGATCACCGTGGTTTGAATTGAGTCTCAAAGTAATTAAACATGGTATCCGTCCAGCTTCGAGTAGCACCACAACGCTCAACAAGGAATCATTCGATTAACATTTAACACAAACAACCAAATCACATAAGATCCCAAACCTTCAAGTGAAAACAAAAGTTCGTCAAAGGGCACAATTATAATATTGAAGGCATCTATTGTTTGTCATTTCTATGTAATTGATATGATGATAAGTATAACAGAGTCTTGAGTGAACTGCTGAGTGTAGCAGTGCGTGAGACATTAATTGGGAACCTATCGTGTCACAGTGTCTTTGTCTCAATTTATTTGATATGGAGGTTTTGACTGTCAAACCAGAAAGAGTATAACAATAGTAAATGTGACACTGTGAGTTCAGTATGCTCCCAATAACATATTCGAGACATTTGCGAGATAAAATATGTATGAACGTATAAATGATTGGAGTTGGAGAGGGAGAAGTATGTTTGATGCGGTGATGTTGTTTGGTTCGATATTTGCTTGATGATTTTGTGCTGTCTGAGTAATGTGTTTTTTCTAATATGCTAGAATAGATGATTTATGCGTTTAATCCGCTTTGTTTGTCTAGTGTGTTGATTCCAGAGTGGTGGAACAAAGGATCCAAGTGATCATGCTCATTATTCTTATTTTCTTTTCTTATCTTTTTTTTGTCGTGTAATCCCCTAGAGAAGATCACTTGGATCGTGAGCTAAACTATAATGTACGATTATTTGCTATTTACGTGAATTATCATAACTAAATTTTACAGAATTTTTGGAATACTTATCTTCAATAATATACTGTTTTTGTTATTATTTGAGAAAATAAATCATTTCAAAATTTTTGAATCTTTATAATTTATCCACATTTTATAATATTGGTCTATCGATAATTAATCCGTGTCAATTTAATTATCCCAAAAATAATAGTATCGTGTTTCAACTAATAATCCAATATTTATAGGATCAAAATCGTTAATTGACGCGTAACATTTTTAATGTTATAACGTTATTTGTTCGTTATATTTATTTACGCATTCATAATTATACTTACTTTATATATATTTTAAATAACGAAATTTTAGGATATTACACAATAAATAAGGATGATAATTAACCCCATACCCTATGAATTTATCCAAATCCGAACCCGGTCAAACCGAAAAAACCCGCTTTGATCGGATTTGGGTTTGGGGATATCCGAATTTTTTGAAATGAGTTTGGGGCGGTTTTGGGTATTGTCATATCTGTTCCGATATCCACGGATATCCTGAATATCCGATATCTACGAATAACTCATTATCCATATCATTTTAAATACATATATTTATTATATTTATATTTTAAAATACATCAAAATTTAAATATATTAATAGATAAAATATAATTATAAATAATATAAATCATTAATTTAAATTCGAATATGAATAATCCGTGAATATCCTCGAATCTGATCGGATTGAATTTAGAATATTTTAAAATAGGATCGGATTCAGGTAAGATTGGGAGTTAATTCTGGGTTTCAGGTCCGGGAACCGCCTCATTTGTTATCCCTACCAACAAGTGGCAGTTCGCAGTTGGCCGAATTCTTGCACGTTACAGAAAACCACCAGCCCAACCCTTTTCCATTTCATTTTCCACTCAAGAAACGGAAGTTTGAACAAATCTCATATCCCGCTCATCGAAGTCTCCAATTTTCTCTCTTCTCTGCCTGAGATATCGGGTGAGTCGCTAATTGTTTGATTTTGGTCCGTGTTTAGTCTAAAATGAAAAAAATAAATAAAATCTCACTCTGCTTGATTTTAGAAACGATGTAGATTTAGTCAGAAAAGTTTGAAGTTTGATTTTTTTTGATATGTACATTTTTTTATGTGGTGCTTATTTGAATTTTGAACCGGTTAATTAATTTGTTCTTTTTTTATTTAAGATCTGATTATCGGTTGATTTTAATATGGATTTTAGTTGGATTATCCGTTGAGTTTAGTTTAGATTTTTGTTTGACTATACGTTGAGTTTAGTTTGGATTTTTTTTTTGTTTGGAAATATTTTTTTCTGCATAAATAGAAAAAGGATTTTGAGGAGAAGAAGGTTATGAGTGTGCTGATGAAGATTTTGTTTTCTTCGTGAATTAAAAATTGGAAGAAGACATTTAAGTGAAATAAAAATCAAAAGAGGCGGAGGCAGGTTTGGTGTTGTGTGTTCGATTTGGGCAAATTTAGGTTTTTTATTTCACTGTCAGGTGTTGGGTTTGCATAAAAAAAATATGGTAGGCACTGTGTTTAGCAGGTTGTTTTCGCTGAGATCTGAATGTTAGGGAAGTAAAATGCATGTTTGGTATCGTTGTATTTGAAATGTTGTAAGAAATTATGCCGTCCATCTTCGTAATGTGGTTGTTTTCACCCTGTTATTATTGTATTTGAAATGTTATCACACTCGGAATGTCGTATGGCATTGTTGCATCTGCAACGGTGTCGTACTCATGGTATCCCGATTTCTCAATTCAATATGGGGGAATGTTAACAATAGTAGAAGGGGAATGTTAACAAAGGTATTGGAATCAATACACTGGATAACTTGGATACTCAAATGTATTAAAGACTCAAACCTCGTATTGATTCGATCTTTTTGGATTTTTTTGTTCAGGAAGAAGTAGGGATATGTGTCACAGCTGAAGCAGTTGCCCTGGTTCATGTTACCAGAGGGTACTTTGGCATCACTACAGAGACCCAAGGTTTGCGAGAAATTACAACATTTACTCATTATTTTCTAATGGTAGAGTTCTTAATGTACTTGATTCAGTGGGGTATAATGTTTGCAGGTATTTTGACATGGATCCGGGAACTGCTTCAGCTGCAAATCTGGACGATTGTAACGTCCGGATCACTAGATCTCGGGTTGAATCTCTTCGACCCGAGGCTCATATAAAGAAACCTCCTAGACCGAATGAAAACAAAGCCAAGCGTGCAAATAGTAAAGGACCATCATCAGATGAGAACAAAGAAAATATTAAGTCGGTTTTTTTTCAGAACAAGGGAAGAGTCGCTCTCACAGAAGTGACAAATGTTTTATGTGGAAGGTTTTCTACTGTCAACTCAAAAGCATCAAAAGAACAGGCAAGAGCCAAAAACTTTTTTCAAATTTGATCTCTCATTCTTTGATTTTGATACTAGTTAAGAAGTTTCAGTCTAATTTATCTCATTGATGCTGCAACCAAGCAGGACAAACGAGGTCATTTCGGAAAGAAATTGAAAGTGCCTCCCAGCATTCCTCATGAGATTAGCGAAAATGAAGTGAAACAGAATATAGACATCGATGAATCAGAGGAGGCAGAGGAAGTAGATGAGCTCTTTTCAGGTTGGGGCGGGAGCCTTGGCAGTGATGTATTCGACTCAAAGGAACAACTGCAGGATCCCGAGCCACTCATGAAATCCAAAGAGGCATTACTAATTCCTTGCAAAGGAGGAGAGGCTTCAGGTCTAAGGGGATTGCTTGTAGGACAAACCTCTAGTGAAGAAATACCGCTTGAGAAGTTGCTGATCAAATGTATGGCTTTCACTTGAATCACTTCTTTTCATTTATCTATTCAATACAAGGCGTTGGTTATTCCATTTTTTGCTGTAACATGTATCTAATCCTTCGAAAGGTGGCTAACAATTACCTGTTTTTGCTTTGAATCAACTTTTGGTGTGTGGTGGTACCATCATCGATGTGTGACCTTTGTTGCCCATCACCGACTTTGCATGGTTAATGATGAAGGACCGTTCTAAAAACTTGTGAGTATTTTGATTAGAAAATGATACCATAATTCTGTAGTCTGAGCTTGGACTCTATTGAATCTCTAATGTGGGGCATCTCATGTCCATCGCAAATTGCTAGATGATGTCTTAATCATCCTCCTAGTGACTGAATAAAAGGATTTGAGATCATAATGGCATTTGCATACTTAATCGATGCATGACTGAAGAAGAGTGCTTTCAACTATTTGTAGTGCTGGAAATTGTTATCCATCATCAAGTTAGTTTATGGTCTTCAAAGAATGAGAATGAGCTTACCTGTTAGTCGAGACCGCCACTGGAGGAAAAATGTTGAAGTCATTAGAAACTTAAACAGCATAGGTGAACAGAAAGGTAGCATGATGACCACATTGCCTTTACGTCTTTCACTAATCATAAGCACAACTTAACGAGCCAAATTTCTTAGGGGATCTTGGAGTTTTCTTTTGTTTATTTGCCCGGATTTTCTACTCTTCTTTCCACGAGATATAAGCACTCTATTCATCCTGGAGTCAGTTTGAGGAATAGTTGATTTCGTTTCATGCTGAATCAGTATATCCTTTTTTTTCTATGAATATTGCCCTGAACCTTTTGGACGTTTTCTTTATAATTGCATGTATAGATTTGATCGTCAAAGCTTTACAATAATCCTGGTCAACTTCCTCTATTGAATGATGCAGATCCTAAAAATGGTGCAGGTTCTGAAATGTCAAAAGCTCTACCCATTGTAGATATTGATTCAAACCTCAAAGATCCACTTGCGTGCGTACAATATGCTCAAGACATATATGATGTTAAACACGTTTTAGAGGTTTGTACTGCAATCTTCCAGGGTCATTGGTTGTTACTGAGCTAGCTTTGTTTTAGCTCCTCATTCTAGTACAACTTCACACTGGGTTCTGCCAAGAGCTGGGTACTTACTAGTTTTGTATTTGCTGCAAGTTTCATTAGTTCTATACCTCAATAGCCACATCTGAGGTTTCAAAAATTTATATGATTTTTCATAAAGCCTTGTAGATGTTGATAGGATTGGTCATTACATGCAGATACAAGCTATTGTCTAAGATCTTAAACAATACATCCTCTTTAATAAGTAGCCTGTTCTTGAAATAGAGAGGATTTGGTGTTTTTTTACTTCCATCGTGTTTGTTACAAGTTATTCATACTCTTGACTATTCTCGTTTTCTCAGCTGAACCACAGACCTTCAATGGACTACATGGAAAAGCTGCAGCGAGATGTCAACTCAAGCATGAGAGCAATTTTGATTGATTGGCTAGTAGAGGTTAGTGTTATCATACAGGATATGAATTCTTTCTATTTAGTGTCCCAGGGAATTGTCACTCTCCAAAAATTACTTTTCCAGAAATACCTCCTCTTTAGTCCCATTTGCATCTCTGTTGAAATGATTTTCCTACACTGGTGAGTTTCTTGGTCTACCTACTGGGAATGACAATTCCTTTGGCACCTTCAAGAGATGCTTAGCTGTGGTGAATCCACATTGTTGACGTGTGTATCTAATGTAACAATGTCTTCTGTCCTTTATTGTCAAGTTACCCTAACTTGATGTCTGCTTTGCCCATTTGGAAACAATTTGCAAAGGCCACTCTATGAATTGCATGGGAAGTCTGAAGTGGCCAAGAGAACATGTGTGTCATTAAACTGGATTTATGTCTTGCCATCTAGCTTCACTGGATGTCCGTTTCAGGTGTGTGCTCATTGAGGAATATAGTTATTCACCATCTATTATCGTGTTCTATATCAGGTTTCTGAGGAGTTCAATTCGGTCCCAGACACACTTTACCTGACAGTGAATCTCATCGACCGTTATCTATCCGGAAACTACATAGAGAAGCAAAGGCTGCAGCTTTTAGGTGTTGCCTGCATGCTCATAGCCTTGTAAGCGTTCATCTTTTATCAGCACAAAACAGTAGCCCACTCAGTGGTTTGTCTTTGTAAAAGACAACCACTTCTTCATGTTGGCGGATCCGCCTCTAATTCCTAATTCCTGAAGGACCTGAAAAAAAAACAGAATATAGTAACTTGTAACAATTGTAAAAAAACATAATCAAGACTCAAAGCATTCTAATTCCTAAAAGGACCTGAAAATTGTAAGCTTCTTGGTCTATGATGCATATTACGAACTAAAAATTGAGTGCAACGGTAGCAAGTGCACAACGAAACAGAGCAAGGTGCCAACCGAAGTAGACAATGAAATGAATTGAAAGTTTCAAAACTAGGTTAGAGCAATGCCTTTGACACTCAATATCATGCTCACTTCTGAAGCATTTTCTGCCTCATGCTGAAGGAAATATGAAGAAATGTCCGCTCCACGAGTTAAAGATCTATGCTTG
>JAOVYX010014311.1:0-31880 GCA_035668315.1 Drosera spatulata
GATATATCAAAATTCTTAGAATTTTATGACGAGTTCAAAATTCTATTTAAAAATATAGTTTGAGAATAATTTTTTTTTAGCGCTAGCATGTGATTGCATGTTTTTATCTACGTTCGTCTTAATATTAATTATTAATAACAATAATAAAATAAAGAAAATGTGTCGATATTTTTGGTTATTGCAGGTTTAATGACAGTGTCATGGATAATCCACAACTTGAAGTATGATAGTTCAAAAATGCACAACAATATAGGAAGGCATTGGTAAACTAAAATTTGAATGGTGGCTATGATATTGAAAACACAAGGAATGAATATAGGTACATCATTGTTGTTTGTAAGTATGCTTATCCAAACAAAAAATTGAAGAAGAACAGAAGGGTGACACAAAAAGCTATTAATGAGAGTCATGCTATTAGTTATTGTCTAAGGAGAATTCATGCTTCACCATGCCTTGAGGTTGGTTTCAAAATAGAGTCCTTCAATAACAAGCATGTGTGTGGGAGAATATACAAGAATCATTTGTTGATTCCAGGTTTGTGGTCAAGCTGTTCATGGATAGGTTTAGAGAGAATCCAAAACGGGTTGTTATCTGATAGATCAGTCAATAGACCTATATAAATTAGTGATAAGTGAAATAATTATGGAATTGTTTTTAATATTACCTCATTTATACTTTATAGATATTATTAAATCATTTAGATATGTCATAACAAAAAAAATGTGTATATATATTTTATCGTTAGTGTTAATTATCGCTAGAAAATGATAAGGATTGAAAATATTTTACTTAAAAAACGAAGAACTTTTGTCAAAAAGGGAAAAAAAATAAAATTTTTTATATCACTCACTATAACAATTTGATCTAATTAATAAAGTAATTCGAATAATTTTAAAAATATCATAGTTTCAGTAAAGAAAAAAATTGGAGTAAAATCAAGAAAAAAACAAGATTTTAAGAATCTCATGAGATGTTGTTTAAGAATATCGTGATAATTTGATACTAATTAGATTATAAAAGACATGTATATTTATATTGTTTAGCCAAAAAAATTTACAAAAATATTTGACAATATTATCAAACATAAATGAAATTTCTAAATAGTTTAAAAGTTAATTTAATAGTAATATTCTTTTTATATTGATGTTATCTCATATAAATGATTAACCTTGGATAAGAAAAAACCAACTTTTCACATTGCATTATTTGAAACTTCATTCAATAAAGAAAAAAATTGGAGTAAAACAAAAAAAAAAATAAAAAACAAGATTTTAAGAATCTCATAAAATGTTGTTTGAGAATATCATAATAATTTCATACTAATTATATTCTAGAAACTCTCTTCAGGAACTACGGAGTACAATAATATTGCTGGACCAAAATTCAAGTAAAACAGGCATCCTTCACTACGTCAGTTCCCCAGGACCACCACAATCAACATCAGTAGCAAAATGCCTTCTGAATTCTTATCTTGCTGTTTATATATATGGTGAAGTAACCAAAGCGTATTGCATGACACAACATACCATTTTTGTTGCCAAGAGACTAAAGACCATCTAGTTGATTTGATAACAAACAAAAGCTTTTCAATGATTGTTTATTTCCACGCTCCGCTTGAATAATGTGTAATGGGTGGTCCTGTTAGCTTAAGGAATTTCTCATCAAAGTAACGTTTCCATTGACAAATTCTTGGAGTAACTATAACAGTTGAATCAGCTATGATGGTTGTCAGGATCCCTCTCGATCTTTCCAAAAATATAAACAACTTTTTTTTTTCCTGATTATACTAAAAAAACAAGGGGATGAAGAAAGGAATCCAGATTTTATTTAGATTAACAAAGAAACAAAATTCTGAAAAGGTCTAACTGATCATGCAATAGGATAAAAGAGAATATGATAGTTTCGGATTCTTCTTATGACATAGAGTCATTTTGTGTGTGAAATCGAGAATACATCATACGTGTAACATGTGCTTTATTCATTTACTTCTTCCTCCGCTTTAAAGGTCTATATGCATGCCTAGGGGACTACTGTAACTCCTTCATAGCAATTACTCCAAGGGAAAATGAAACTTGACATGAGCAGTGATAATTGATCCCATATCGAAATAAACATTTTATTTTTTCATCATCAAAACAAATCATATTATTTTGATATAAAATCCTATTAAAATTAAGATGCTCATATGATAGTCAATTATATATTCTTTACTAAATTTAAAAGAAATCGAATTATTTTAGGACAAAACACTATTTGTAAGGGTCTATAAGAAAATCATCTGTATATTTTTAAATTTAAAGGGATCATATATGCATCACCGTTGAATAGTTCAAGAAAAATTTTATGCTATTTTTCCTAACATTAATGGTGCTAAGACTTCTAATTAGTGTAACATACTTATCAGAAAAGGCTTTGTGTTTAAATTAACTATGGGTGTGCAAAACTTTCTCAATGGACCGAACCGGATCGAGAATCGGATCGAACCGGTCGTACCAAACTCGTACCGATCAAAAATGATACGGGGCGGGGATTTTTGAATCTAACACACGGATACATCAGTACGGAACGAGACAAGATTGTAAGAACCGTCCTAATTGTTCCGAACCGAACAAAATGAGTAAAATAATTTTTTGATCTTGATTTTATTAGTTATTTATAGTTGATGTTGTTCATGAAGCTAATTTTTGTTTACTCCATTGCTTAACCTGGCTTTTTTGCTCTTCTGACAACATGAATGCTTATACTTTTTTGAAGATAATTGAGTTTTTTTTATTTCAAAGTAAATATTAATGTCATTTATCCGTGTAAATCCATCCTTTTACTTAAAGTTTTGCAATTTCTATTGACATTATTTCAATCACTTCAAAGTTTCAATGTTTGATACTTAAAGGATAATCTTTTCAGATGCTGATTTCACGTGTAATATTAAAATAACCTTAATTTTAAATGAGATGTCACTTATTTTCTTTCTTCTACCGATTTTTATCTTCTAATCGTTATATTTGATTACTAAATATATTTATTAAGTTCTTAAACTTCAAATTTTTAAAAGATATTTATCTTTGAAGGACCCGAATCGAAGATTTGGGATAGAACAGGACAAGATTTTTTAGGAACCGAAAATATAGGGACTGTATTGAAAACGATCAAGAAACGGACCGTCTCATACCATGCTCATTCCTAAAATTAACTACTATGTAAATAGTACGGAGCAAGTGCGCAATATATACTTTAATGTCTGTACAGAGATTGTTAAAAATAGTTTATTTATATCTAGTGTTCTCTTCATTCCATAATTCTTAGAACACTTAATATTTTAGACCATCCCATAAATTTTATAATAATTATTTTATTTTTTATTTGAAAATAATTTTATATTAATATAACCATAATATCCCACTATACCCCACTATCCCCTTCCTCATTCTCTTTCATATCAAACCCACCACCACCATAAAAAATCACAATATATTAATCAAAATATATAAAATTTAACACACACATAAAAAATCAAATCCCATCCAACCGTTTTTAGATACATAGGATGAAGGGAGTACTATTTAAAACAAAAATATTTAAAGTGCATACACTTTGAACCAATCCATCCATAATCAATTGATTATAAATTGAAGGATTTTTTTATAAACAAAATTCTCAAAGTGGGATATCAAAGAAGTTAATTTCAAAATTGAAACTTTTTCTCAAATTGTAATGAGAAGACGCGTCTTGTGTCTTTCTCATGAGAAGGCGTAGGGCGCCTTCTAAATGAAGGCGGAGGGCGTCTTTACCTTGCAAGGAACCCAAATCAAAGCCACACCCACATCGCCCAGGGTGTAGCCCCACTATCTCCATATTCTTCTTCACAATTTCAAACAACTAATTTTTATAATTAAAAATTTTATTGGAATACTTCGACGAAATTGCAGCGAAGTTCCGATGAAGTTCTGACGAAGTTTCGGTGAAGTTGCGGCGAAGTTCCAATGAAGTTTGGTGGACAACTAAGAATATTTGAGATTCGCTTAGTGAAGCACTCTTATGCCCAGTTGGAGGCCAGGATTCGAGCGGAGGATGGCACATTCAAAGTAAACTCCAAAATGAAAATCATATACGCGAACGAGGATTCTCTCGATTTGAATTACATTTAAATCGATTCAGAAAAAATTGGATCTGTCTTCTTCATTATTATCATCCTATGGGTCAACCTGCGGAACCTTATACTACCCAGAATGACTATAAGAGGGTAGAGATGTATCGAAGATCAAGATTCGGAAGGAAAATTGTCGAAACATATCGTCCATGAATTGAAGTTGGAGGTTTCAGACCGTATGAGATTACGGAAAATCAGTACTCAACTTGGCGTTATACAATAACAACAAATTAAGCCTTTATCCCATCAAGTGGGGTCGGCTACATGAATACGACGACGCCATTCCAATCTGTCATGTACATCATCTTCTGTAAGATTGTGATAGACCATATCATACTTCAAGGTTTCTCTCATGATCTTTTTAGGTCTACCTCGTCCTTTCTTGACATGTAATAACTCCCAACCTTTATATCTCCTAACAAAAGGTGTGATTGGTCTGCGCTTCACATAACCATACCATCTTAGTCGTGACTCCCTCATCTTATCTTCTACTGAAGCCACCCACTTTCTGTTTGATATAACTTTATTTCGTATCCTATCTATTCTTGTATGTCCACACATCCACCTTAACATTTTCATCTCGTTTACACTTATCTTCTGTATATGCTGTCACTTAATTGTCCAACATTCTGACCCATACAATATCGCTGGTCGAATAGCTGTCTTATAAAACTTTCCTTTTAAATTGATAGGTATTTTAAGTTCACATACCACCCCTGAAGCGCCCTTCCATTTCAGCCAACTTGATTTAATCCTATGATCAATATCTGCATCAATTCCTCTATTCTTATGTAACGTCAAACCTAAATATTTGAAAGAATTCGTTTTAGGGAGAGACTCTATTCTCAATAATACATTCTCACTATTTGTTTGACTACTCTCATTAAAGACACATTTCATATATTCTGTCTTTGTTCTACTAATCCTTAACCCCTTACTTTCCAACGCCTCCCTCCAAGTCTCAAGTTTTTCATTCATCCATTCTTTCGTATAGTCCACCAGATCAATATCATCAGCGAAAAGTAAACACCATGGTACTTCATCTTGTATATGCCTAGTGAGATCATCCATTACTAGGGCGAAAAGGTATGGGCTCAAAGTTGATCCTTGGTGTAAACCCACTTTAATAGGAAAAACTGTCGTTTCACCAACATAGGTTCGTACACATGTAGCAGCTTCTTCAGACATGTGTTTCACAATCTCGATATACCTATTCGTCATTTTATTTTTTTTCTAAAGTTTTTCAAATCACTACTCTTGGAATAGAATCATACGTCTTTTCCAGATCGACAAAAATCATATGTAAATTCTTCTTCTCTATCCTAAAATGTTTCATTACACATCGCAAAAGGCAAAATGTTTCCATGGTTGACCTATCAAGCATGAAACCAAACTGATTCTCAGTCACCCCCGTAGCTTTTCTTAACCTTTTCTCTATCACTTTCTCCCATAACTTCATACTGTGACTCATAACTTTAATTCATTTATAATTGGAGAGTTTTGAACATCTCCTTTATTTTTGTATATGGGAATCAAAGTACTCATTCTCCACTCATCAGGCATCTTCTTATCTATCAAAATTCTATTAAAAAATTTTATCAACCAATTAACTCCTTCTATCCCAAGACATTTCCAAGCTTCGATCGGGATTTCATCTGAACCCATAGACTTTCTTGAGCTCATCCGCTTTAAAACCTCCTTTACTTCCTCTGTCCCAATACGACGAAAGTAATATCGGTTCATCATCACATCTACATTCCCACTTGTTTCATTCAGGGACACTTTCCTTGTGCAATTAAATAGTTTGTCACTCCATCTTTCCTTAATGTCCTCATCAGCTGTAAGAATATGCTCGGCATCATCCTTAATACACTTTACCTGACCTAAATCCTTAGTTCTTCTATCTTTTGATTTAGATAACTTAAAGACTACTTTTTCTCCCTCTTTTGTGTTCAGTGTTTCATATAACTTCTTATACGATTTATTCTTCGCATCGCTCACAACATATTTAGTTTCTTTTTTGGCGCGTCTATATTTTTTCAAATTTTCATCACTATGACATTTAAACAGAGTCTTGTAACATTCTTCCTTATATTTTACCTTATCTTGAATCTCTTTACTCCACTACCACCCCTCTTTACTCAACTTGGGTTTATATGGTGGTAAAAATATGAGACCGACGTCAACAATAATGGAGCTCCTATATAACCGGAGATGAATTACACAACCAATCGGGAAGCTTCGAGCTCAGGTACGAGCTCTGAGAAAGTCGTTATTCATTTCTACTATGGAGGAGACCAAAGTACGGTACCGAGAGGTGCAACCCCTGACTGGATGGTATACGATGGTAAACTGACTTATCTAATGTTAAGTGTATATGAGTCTCTTTAATTAATCATAAAGAGTTGTATTCCTTTCTTGGAGAACGATCCCACAACGTGAAAAACTACATGTCTAGATCCGGTGATCTCTTACGTTTACAAAGATACCATCACAAATCGTTGGAAGTATCAAATGATTAGGACAGATGAGGTATTGAGAGAAATTCTTCAAGAACACATGGATGACGGAACAAATCCAATATTTTTAGTTTGTGGATATGAATTAGTTTAAGTAAGATCTTTGAAAGTTGTTGTATTTTTTAATTAAGTTACATGTTACCTCTTATCTTATCAATGTCCTATCATCTGTAAGATTTTCTGCATGTTTAAGGTATTTGTAATGAATAAAAAATATTTATTTTAATTATATCAATCTCATCATCTATGTTATATTAATAGGTAAAAATTATAACACAAAACTAGGGTCAATGGAGCAAAAGAAAAAAAAATTACGCTAAAGACGTGGGTGGTCTTCTCAAGCAAAGGCGCATAGCGCCTTCAAACACCATAAAGACGTCTTACGCCTTCTTATAGGAAAGACGTAGAGCGCGACTTCTTAATAGAATTTGAGAAAAGGCCCAGTTTAAGAATTAATTTCTTTGATATTTCATTTTGAAAATTTTATTTATAAAAAGATCTATTTAAAAAAAATCCTAAATTGAAACCTGAATTAATAAACATTTATGTTTAATTTTGGCAGCCTGTTCCCATAAAAAAGGGCTGATACTATTTCCACGTTGTTCTCTTCCTGCCACAGCACCTTGGATCCGTCCAATGTACATAATTTGAAAAGAAACCAAAGAGTTATGTGTCACGGGCTTTTTCTCTAGCTCGTGCGGCACTTAGCAAACTTCGCCTCGAGAATGCTAAGTCAGCCTTACTCACACCTCGCTCAAGTGTTTTGGAACTTTGAGAGGAAAGCTTGGAAGACTCTTGGCTTGAAAGCTTGAATGCTTCTATTGCGTGTTTGATCGATGGCGTACAAATGGTGAGGGCAAGCCTATTTATAGGCCTTGCCAAGAGAATTCTAGAGAATTCTATACAACTCCTACTCTTCCTAGAACTTCCTAGAAAACCCTAGAGAAGTCTAGTATTTACATGATCCTTCTATACAATTCTAGACAAGACTAGAATGTACAAGATGTTTCTACATAACTCTAGATAATTCTAGAGTTTTCAAGAGTTCTCCACAAGACTCTAGAGAAATTTAGAGTCTTCTCGTCAAGCTCTATAAAAGGATGACCAAGGGGTTCTTCCATGCACGAAATCATTTGTGCGTGACATATGGCCCTCATGGGACTCTGATTAACATGCCTTTTTTTTCTTTTTCTTTTTCTTTTTTTGAAATTAACATGCCTTTTGTTTGTTATCAAATCAACCTGATATTCTTCAGCTTATAAAATTGGAGTATTGAGTCATGCATCACGTTTGCATACGTTGATAAAAGGAAGGTGATTTTGCTTTATGTAGGGACCAATCTCATACATGACTGAAGAAAAAGATGCTAATCACCCCATCCCTTTTTATTATTTTTTTTATTTGCATAGAGGGATGTGATATAAAAGATGATTAGCAATTCAAAATATTCAAACATATATTATTAAGATTGATGATCCATGAAATGCATTGAGTAGGAATGAATATACAGTCAACATTACTTAATCGTTCATTTGTGAGATGAACGGTCAAGATTTAAAGAATTTTCGTTACATTCGGGATTCTTTTTTCCGAAAGACAGTTGGTTTTTTTGGTACATTCGGGATTCTTTTTCGTGGAAGAATCAGTCCATTCGGGATTCTTTTTCCTGAAAGGTAATTGGTTTTTTGATATATCCGAGATAAATTATCACGGTATCCGTGTTTCTTTTTATCGGATCGGGATGAATTTGATTTTAATCCAGCCGTTCATTTTTCAAATAAACGGCTAACCTTTATTGACTGGCTAAGCTTACGCAGCCAACGTTGGCTGTGGATCATCTCCCAGCCTATGACCAGAATTTCAACCATTTTTATGAGCAAATATCAATATCATTGTAGTTTAGGTGGTGTTTGACATCGTTTATTAAAACTATGAAAATCAAATCGATAACAAAAACAGTAAACTACTAAGGGATTTTTGATGTTATTGTTCAAAACTATAAAAATTAAAATCAATAATAGAAACAAAAAATTAATAGTAGATCAAATTTACTTTTCAAAATAAAGTGATTTTTTGTGATGTGATTGAATAGTCTTCATATGAAACACGAAACAGATTTTTTTTTTGTTTTTCTGTTTTATAATCCCGTTTTATCCATTAAATAACAAGAATTAGGAAAAAAACAACTTTGTTTTATTAGTAGTGAAACAAAATCAGTCAATAAAATAAAATGTAAAAACAAAATCACAAAATAGATAATAGAAATGAAACCAAACAAATTCTTTCAAAAATCATAATCACTTTATAAAGTATAATTTTAATAATAATAATAATAATAATAATAATAATAATAATAATTTTTATTTTTTGTCAATGGTAATTGAATACAATAGCTAGATGAAACTTGGTATCATTGATCATGTTTCACAATTATATAGAACATTCCAAGCCGTGGCTCAATAAGAATATGGCACGTTTTCCACTGGCCGATAGCCTATCTACGCCTTAGATCTTTCCGATAAAATATATAGATCTAAAGAACTCAAGCAGTATAAGTTTTACTTGTTCATTTTCGTTTCTCTCTTGACATGTCATCATGTCCTGAGACTGAAACCTCTATAAATTGCATATCCTATAGTACGCGACATATTCACATACACAGCACATACAGTCACTTGTGAACCAATAGTGATAAAAAACTGAGCAACATCTTCGAGCTAGAAGAAAAAGCCATGTTTGAAATCAGCCCATTCTCTCCATTCATCATCCTCATCCTCTCCTTTCTCATCATCGTCTACATCACCAAACTCTTGTCATCATCACACAAGAAACTCGCCTCTTCATCATCACCTGATGATCATGGTGTACATTGCCTTCCCAAGGTCTATCCTATCGTCGGCTCCACACTCGCCTTCCTGAACCAACCGAAGGACTTCCTACGCTGGATAACAGAGATCATGCAATGCTCAGGTTGTTCATCCTATGTCCTGCACCGCCCCCTCGGCCAGCGTCAGGTCTTCACCATAAGCCCCGCTAACGTCGAGCACATGCTGAAGACGAACTTCCCTAACTACCCGAAAGGGAAGTCCGCGACTTCCAATCTAGGAGATTTCCTTCGCCACGGCATATTTGCAGTGGACGGTCAGGAATGGAAGTTCCAGAGACAGATCGCAAGTCACGAGTTCAACACAAAGTCCCTCAGGAACTTTGTGGAACACGTCGTCGAAACCGAGCTCTCGTCCCGTCTCATTCCCATCCTGGCTGATGCCGCCAACAACAGAACTGTACTCGACTTTCAAGACATCCTGAAGCGATTTGCCTTCGACAACATCTGCAGGATCGCATTCGAGTACGACCCCGAGTACTTGACCCCTTCTCTGCCTCATTCCCGCTTCGCAGAGGCCTTCGAGGAGGCCACCATGATCAGCAGCGAGAGATCGAGGTCCTTCTTCCCGCCCCTATGGAAGCTCAAGAGAGCACTCGATATCGGGTCCGAGAAGCAGCTCAGGATCGCAGTCTCCGAAGTCAGACAGCTCGCTCGAACCATCGTTACCAAGAAGAGAACAACAGATCAGACAACCGACAACAACCTCGACCTCCTTTCAAGATTCCTGAAGTCGGGTCATGTGGACGAGAACGTCGTGATTGACATCGTCATCAGCTTTATTCTGGCCGGCCGTGACACGACCTCATCCGCGCTCACATGGTTCTTCTGGCTCCTCTCCAAGAACTCCGACGTCGAATCCGAAATCCTCAACGAAATAGCATTCGTGAACAACAATGATCAGGACCGTTCCATCTACGACTCCATGAAGTCGATGGAATACACACACGCAGCCCTCTGCGAGAGCATGAGGCTCTACCCGCCCGTACCCGTCGACACCAAGGAGGCAGCAGGCGACGATGAGTTACCCGATGGGACAAAGGTGAGTAAAGGGATGAGAGTTGCGTACCACGTTTACGCCATGGGGAGGAGCGAGAGGATATGGGGAAAGGACTGGGCGGAGTATAACCCCGAGAGGTGGATGACGACGGTGGAAGAGAATGATGATGATGAGAAGATCAACATGAGGAGGAAGTTTGTAGGGAAAGATGCATACACGTATCCAGTATTCCAGGCAGGGCCAAGGATCTGTTTGGGAAAAGAGATGGCATTTCTGCAAATGAAGAGGATCGTGGCTGGCGTTTTGGGGCGGTTCAGGGTGGTTCCGCTGACGGAGAGCGGGGTTGAGCCGGTTTATCTGCAGGGGTTGACAGCGACGATGAAGGATGGGCTCCTGGTCAGGGTTGAGGAGAGGTCAGCCAAGATGTGATTCTTCTGCCATTGCTGATAGAAAAAGACCTTGTATTTCAAAACAGTTCCATGCTAATTAATTCGTTCCAAAATGAATACTACTGTAACTTTGAAATTTTTAAGTAACATGTGTATTATGTAGTACTACACTATATAACTAAAAATGTTTTGCTGAAACGACAGACGGTAAGCGAAGGAGATTTACCGAAAGACTGCATAGCAACTCATCCAAAGCTAGTAGGATTTGATTCTAAGCAAGAGGCAGTGTTTTTCATACATCCTAAATGACTTTATGAGCATAGACAAGCTATAATATACAAACTCAATGAGTTTGCTGATAGCCTAAAGGTAACTAGACGAAAAATTATATAACCAAGACAGCGAGTGTGGTTACCGTTGGAGCTCCTTTTGCCACCACCGGAGCTATTGTACCACTGATGCTGTTATTCTTGTTGCTGTTGAAGAAGCTCAGAGATGCACCATTATTCTAGCTAATACAGCGAGAGTTGCTGAAGCTTGCTTCCGGACGTTCCCCTTTGGTGAACCTCTCAGCTCGCTACTCGATGGACCATCTATTGGAGCCTTCCTTCACACAGTGAACCTCTTAAGTTCTTGAACTCAAGAGTCATGAGCAGGTCTGCTGCCTCTGACGATGCTAACACCTTATTTTTCCTTGCTCACAGTTCGTTTGTTGATAAGTCTCACTCTGCTGGCTCAAGTTTGAGATCTTGCAAGTTTATCTACTCCTGCAAGAATCAAGATTTTGTTTCCCATGAATAGTTTTGAGTTAGTAAGTGGTAAACAAATCAACGTTGTCGTTGCTCAGACATTTACGATTGCACAAGATGTATCATAGGTCTAACTGGAGAATCAACTGTGTACATCAAGGAATAATTACACACAACACATGTGTAAGCAACTAACCTTGACACTCAGTCCAGAACAGCTTAGCGTTCAACTCAAGACATATATATTCTTCTACTATAGGTGCTACTCGGTGGGGTACAAAGAAGATCCGCCTACGACGACATGATAAATTTAAGTGATAAGAAGCTTACTTAACATGTCAATGGATACGTTGAAGAATCATATTACAACTCTACCTGCATACGAAACAGATTCCATAATTCTATCTACATCAGCAACGTTCGACACCAGACGTAACAATCTTTGCATCCGTAATGGAGAGGAGCACAATTGAAAGTTGGAATTCATAGCTCACTCCCATGCTATATCCGTGAAGTAATAGACGAATCCACGACAGTCATACTTATCTAATCTTGTCTAACATCATCTAAAACTTTGAGCCAAGCTTCCAAATCTAGCACCGACTCCTAATTCTCTTCTCATTGATATTCTCCATCATATAACTTGTTCCACGTAAGGCACAGGCCTTCATTCCTGAAATTGGCTCTTGAAGAATTGGAATTGTAAACTCCATAATTGGTGAAACGAGATACATTGATCGACATGATTTTGGCCATGTCTTAAAATGTTAAAGGCTGTTGCTAACGATGGGTCTAAATCATGGAACAACTTTTGTCACACTCATGAAATGTGGATGAATAACACAAAACATTCACCATCAGGAGACGTAAACACCTTAACAAGGACGACGACAAAGAACCAAATAACTACTACAGCCAAAAAAATCTGCCTGCTTCTTAATCTTCGAACCTAGATGCTCTCATAGTACTTCCTAAGGGCGTCGTGTCTACTATTTCACCATAGCGGCTTTTTCAAAATATTGAGCATTTTAATACCTTTTCTTGATTCTTATTTGTATTATTATTTTTCTATTATTTTATTTTAAACTTTATAAAAATGAAACCAAAAAATGAAATGAGCAAAATTCCCTTATTCTTATTTTAGATATTTCTATTTTATTAAAAAAATATCTTATTAAAATAGGATTAAACACCCTATTGTGGTTCTTTTCTTATTTTGTCTTTTGATAAACGAAAAAACAGACATATGAATTATTAAAAGAGTCTCTTTGTTAATGTAATAAAAAAATTTAATGAAATATTTATTGATAAAGAAACTAGAATTGAAATACTTATCATAACTTTCATAAACAAGGTCATAACTCTCATCAAAATGGATAAAGTGAGAAGTTACATAAACAAGTCAAAAGTTTCATCAAAAGGTCATAACTCTGAGAAAAAAGAGGTTCTTTATCATCAAAAAGTTCCTAATTTTCATAAAAAATAAAATAAAAAATTTCTCACTCCTAATTAAACCGAAACTATTGAGACTTGGAGGGAGGCGTTGGAAAGTGAAGAGTTAAGAATCAGTAGAATCAAAACAGAATATATGGAATGTGTCTTTAATGAGAATAGTCAAACAAATAGTGAGAAGGTATTGTTGGGAATAGAGTCTCTCCCTAAAACTGATTCCTTCAAATATTTAGGTTCGATGCTACATAAGAATGGAGGAATTGATGCAGATATTGATCATAGGATTAAAATAGGTTGACTGAAATGAAAGGACGTTTCAGGGATGTTATGTGATCCTAAAATACCTAGCAAGTTAAAAGGAAAGTTTTACAAGACAGTTATTCGACCAGCGATACTGTATGGGTCAGAATGTTGGGCAATTAAGTGACAGCATGTACAGAAGATGAGTATAAACGAGATAAAAATATTAAGGTGGATGTGTGGACATACAAGAATAGATAAGATAATAAATGAAGTTATCAGACAGAAAGTGAGTGTGGTTTCAGTAGAAAATAAGATGAGGGAGTCACGACTGAGATGGTATGGTCATGTGAAACGCAGACCAGTCACACCTTCTGTTAGGAGATGTGAAGCTTGGGAATTAGCACATATTAAGAGAGAACGAGAAAAACCTAAAAAACCATGAGAGAAACCTTGAAGAATGATGTGACCTATCATAATCTTACAAAAAATGATGTACATGACAGATTGAAATGGCGCCGTCGTATTCATGTAGTCGACTCCACTTGATGGGATAAAGGCTTGATTTGTTATTGTTGTTATAATTAAACCGAAACTATCAAGATAACACTTTTGAGAATCAAAAGAGATGTCAATAGAATTCTTGATGTGATTAGACCTATTATATTTTGGAGATATGAAAAAAATATCCCCTTCACTATCCCTATCCCAAACTAGAAACTAAGACTCTTTAGAAAGCAAAGTACAAGTTTCTTTCAACACGAATTATTAATCCATATTACTGTACCATGTAGTTCGAATTAGCACTCTCCCTCCCATCCTCCGTATTAATTCTTTGTTTTTCTATAAAAAAAACAATTTTTAGCTTGAGAGAAAAACGAAGAATTACAATAGAACTGATTCTCAACATAAAAAAATCAGAGGACCCAAGGAGGAGCTATTTGTTATAAAAATGGAACCTCTTGTTGTTTGAGTTGTTGCGGTCAGGAATGTTGGTGAAATTGATGAAGGTACGGAAAGAGAGGGATTCGAACCCTCGGTAAACAAAAGCCTACATAGCAGTTCCAAGGCCATCTCTCCTGCAGATTATGAGAATAATGATGATGTTGATGATTATGATGACATAGACAAGTTACAGGTATAGAATAATCACATGCTTACTGTTGCGATTCAGGGGAGAGCTCAAGAGGAGAGAACCTGCCCAAATCGGGCCTGAACAACTTACACATGTGAATTGGGCCCATCTTTAAACCCAAAAGCCATGACTAGTAGGTTATGGGCTTTTTCACATATATAAGCTGCTCTTTTTTCTACACAAATATAAATGTGGGTAACCAACTCATCACATAATCACCACATAATCTCAACACTTACTATAACTTCAATACATCAACGGCGTGACACCATAGTTGAAACGTAATACCAACAAAAAAACAGACGAACCGAAACTGATAACAACAGAAAACTAGAAAGAAAGAAAACTACATTTAAAGAGAGATTTAGAATTCAGGACATCGGCATTTTCACTGATGAATATGGTCACAAAAGCTACCGATAACCACATATCTCGAATGCCAAAGCGAACATAGATTGCACATTTCGCTAGCTGATACCATATAAATAGAAGTTGATGAAAGTATTATCGAACATAATTCATAGTCTCACCAGATCCGCAGGTATTAAACGACG
This sequence comes from Drosera spatulata, assembly GCA_035668315.1. Taxonomy (NCBI): domain Eukaryota; kingdom Viridiplantae; phylum Streptophyta; class Magnoliopsida; order Caryophyllales; family Droseraceae; genus Drosera; species Drosera spatulata. Next base: position 15,070 of record JAOVYX010014311.1, read on the forward strand.
TAATAGTCTGTTATAACGCAAACTGATTGAAAAAGTAGTGTATCCTCACTCACAGAAAGCCGATGCTGGTTGAACTCAACCAATTCTCTATGTTTCTCATTCTCATCCTCCCACTTTTCATCCTTTACATCACCAAACTCTTCTCATCATCTCAAAGTAGACACCCTTATTCCCCATCTGATCATGGTACTCATCACCTCCCCAAGGTCTGTCCGATCATCGGCTCCTCCCTCGCATTCCTAACACAACCAAAGGACATCCTCCAATGGACAATGGATATCCTACGAGCCTCCAATTCTTTCTCCTAAATCCTTCACCGCTCTCTTGGCCAATGTCACCTCTTCACCGTAGACCCTGCCAACATGGAGCACATTCTTAAGACAAACTTCCACAACTACCACAAAGACAATGCCTTGGCTACGTCCCTATGCGACCTCGCTGGCCATGGCATGTTCATCATGGATGGTTAAGAATGGAAGGACCAGAGAAAGGTTGCCAGCCACGAATTCAACACAAAATCTCTCAAGAACCATATGGAAAATGTTGTGGACACTGAACTCTCGTCCTGTCTGATACCTGTCCTAGCCGAAGCCGTCAAGAACAGAATCGTACTCTATTTCCAGGATATCCTGAAGCGATTTGCCTTGGACAACATCTGCAAAATCGCATTCGGTTACGACCCAGAATGCTTAGCCCCTTCTCTGCCCGAATCCCGCTTCGCAGTACCCTTCGACGAGGCCACTATGATCAACATCAAAAGATATAGATCCTTCTTCCCGCTATGGAAGCTAAAGAAAGTTCTAAATATCGGGTCGGTGAAGAAATTAAGAATTGATGTCACGGAGGTGTAGCAGCTCGCTCAAACCGTGGTTGTACAGAAAAAAACAGCGGAAATCTAAACAAAAACGATGACACCTTATCTTCTCCATCAAACCTTGATCTACTTTCAAGATTCTTGATGTTGAGTCATGTCCACGAGGACCTAGCTAGCGATCGACATCGTCATCAACTTCATCATCGCCGGCCGTGACACGACATCAACCGCATTGACATGGTTCTTCTGGCTCCTGTCAAAGAACCCAAATGTCGAGTCCGAGATCCTAAATGAAATACTATCATTCAACAATCATACAAACGAAGATCTTTCCATCTTTGACGAGATGAAATTGATGGAATACACACATGCGGCGCTCTGCGAGAGCATGAGGCTTTACCCACCGGTCCCCACTGACACCAAGGAGGCAGCAAGAGATAATGTGTTACCCGACGGGACAGAGGTGAAGCAGCGGACAAAATGACTTATCATGTGTATGCAATGGAGAGGTCTGAGAGGATTTGAGGAACAGACTGGGTGGAGTGCAGGCGGAAGTGGTGGCTGACTCCAACGGAGTAAGGTGTTACGACCAAGATCAGTTGATTTTATGGTGACTAGTAAATTATGGCTAATAACTTAAAGGTATTAAATAAAATGTTATAAATATTACACTAATGAGCGAAATATAAATAACACAAATAAAAGAGACAGACATTTTACATGGAAACCTTTACGGGAGAAAATCCACTAATCAAATAAGGAGTACAAAAGAGCTACATTTGAACATCGAGACCACCACAAAAGATAGAGTCGTAAGTCTCCTATAACAAATCACCTAATGCACTCTAATAGTGTTTGTAACTCTCGAAATGTGTATGTAACACTCTCTTAAGCATAAAACACTCCCTGGAACTCCTATGCTAAACATATGCCAAAACCCACACACTTAAGTAGCCAAATGATCACCTAATATATAGCCCATGCATGTGATATCCAAAACACACTTCCTAGATTGCAAATCCCTGAACAAGCCAAAATGCAAAGTGACAGGGGAAGAATGATTGATTTTGGGCATTTTAGTCAATAAATCTCCATCTTGACTTAAATTATCATCTCGTATCTCATTAGAATCTCCACTGTTATCGAACAACCTGTACCTAAGTCTTAGGAGGGCTTAACCACCCTCCACCCTAAGAGTTTTAGACAATAACAAAACTTTGACAAAGGATTAAGTTTCATCAAAGTATCTGTTGGATTCTCTACAATAGCAATTTTGATAACCTTAACATCCTTCACGTCTCGTGTGGAGTAATATCGGATGCCAACATGCTTAGTCCTCTCATGATGCATCTGGTCATGAGTTAAGTGAATGGCCGAAGAGTTATTATAATGAACTAATGTGCTGTTCTACTTCAAACCTAAGTCTGAAGCAAAATTTCTCAACCAAATTGTTTCCTTCACAGCTGATGCAATAGCCATGAACTCTGTCTTTGTAGTGCTCAAAGTCATAGTATCCTGCAAAGTTAGCTTTCAAAAAACTGACCCACTACAAAAAGTAAAACATTTCAAAATATTATTTTATAAATATTCAAGTATTATAAATAATTATGTTTTAAAATATATGTAACTAATATCGTCGTTATCAATATCAGATAGAAAGTGGGTGTGACTCCAATAGAAGATAAGACGAGGGAATCACGACTAAGATGATATGGTCATGTGAAATGTAGACCAATCATAACTTCTGTTAGAAGATGTGAAGGTTGGGAGTTAGCACATATCAAAAGAGAATGAGGAAGACCTAAAAAGACCATGAGAGAAACCTTGAAGTATGATATGACCTATCATAATCTTACAGAAGATGATTTACATGACAGATTGAAATGACGCCGTCGTATTCATATAGACGATCCACTTGATGGGATAAAAACTTGATTTGTTGTTGTTATTGTTGTTGTAATATCGTCGTTATCAAGGCTCTATTATATGTATATAACTTATACACACAAAAACTTCTTTATCCCCTTCACCGTTCTTCACTGTCAGAGCAGCAGGAGGCTCACCAACGAAGTGGACGACGCGGAGAGGAAGTGGCCGCCACCAGAGGCGCAGCCGGCGATGGTGTCCGGCCGATGAGCCTCGCGGGGACTGGGAGAAGGCTGATGGGTTTCCCTCGTCGAGTGAATCGAAATGGGTCAAGGGTTGTCGTGATAACGGTGTGAAGCTGGTGGACTGCGGGCTTCGCCGCCGTGGTCATCAAGCACTATGTGCGGCGCGACGAGGTTCCTGGTGACGAGAGCGGGTCATGCGTGCGAGTTGCAAACGGCGCCCCATCGTGGCTGGCAAGTGAGGAATTTGTACAGGAGTCGAGGCCAGGCTCGCCGCTGGTTGTCGTGGTCATCTATTGGTGTTTGGTCGTTGTGAAGCTTGAAGGTATACTCGGTGCAGCAGTTCGTATTGTCTGCTGATTACTCCAAATGCAGCATATTTATAGAAAATAATCTGTAACGGTGGGGGATATTGAAGAGCTTCGGAGAGGAAACCGAAGAGCCGGGAAAATGAATGGTTTGTACCAGCCAAGAATACGATACGATACTTAATTTAATATAACACTGTAACAGTCGGATTTAGAGAGTGAAAATTCCCAATAATTAATTTGCAAAGACAAACGAAACCGTTCTCAGCAAGTTTCCTTTGTGCTTAGCTTTCATATGTATTATTGTCGCAGTTTGGTTGCCAAATTTCTCTCACAATTCTGAAATTTAATTACTTCCTTTTCTTAATAAATCCAAAAAAAATTTGAGTTATTAAAAGTATATGTCGGGAAAATAGCGAAAATCAAGTGTTGAGAATAAAGATGGATGTAGAAGACTCAAGAGTCATAAAACTAATCTACTCTCTATAACAATATATTTGCTCTCTTTCAAGGAATGAATCAAAGAACGGTTGGAGTTTAACGACAAACTACCCTTCAAGATATAAGTAATTCTCTCGATGAGTACTGCGGTAAGCGAATCCGAAGAATTCCTCTTGAAATTCATCTTTGAGTGGTATGAAAATCTGGTTTCGATTTGTTGTGAAGATGATTGATGGAAGTCCAAAATATGTTTAGGGATGAAAAAGATGATGATATTAATAGGAAACCCAAGAGATTCAAAAGAATTTATCTCTTTTTCAAGAAAAATGGCGTGAAAAGTCATGTCTATTGGGCAGAAAAAAACAATTGTGCAGGAACCATAATGGCCTTAATGTTTATTACAGGGAAGCTGTAATCTCCTTTGTATAGTCAAGGAAGTTTGGCAAAAAAAAAAAAAAAAAAAAAAAAAAAAAAAAAAAAAAAAAAAAAAAAAACATTACTGCTGAAATATGCATCACAGGTGAGTATAGTTAGGAATTTGGAAAATAGGGATCAATCCAATATGGTCGTAGTGATCATTACATCCTCACCCGTAATGTACATTATGATCATATCTCTCATTACACTCATGTCAGTAATGTACCATGCATGAACGAACTTTATTGTACGTCTTTTTCACAACTAAGGAACCCACAAAATTATGGATATGAGTTTTCCAAGTAGCCATCGCTCTCTTTCCTCTTCTTCACAAAACTTCACTTAAGACTTCGCTTAAGTTTTATTTCATCATCATCACTTTTGCCCCAACAACTATGAGAGGAAATCTAAGACCACTTCTAACAATTTCCTATCTCTATTCCTATTTTGTAGTGCTATTGCGATATTCTTTTATCTATAGGGATGCAGTTTTCGTCAAATCGTGTCCAATGATTTCCCCAATATATGTTCCCAATAACACAAAAATCAACTTTTTCTTAAAAAAAAAAAAGAAAAGAAAAAAAGTCATTTGGGAATGTTCATATGCGAACAAGCATTGAACTGGAATTGATATTCCCTTCCCATTTTGTCATCAACCGTATTCAAGATATGAGAAAAACAAGTCCAAATCTGTTACAAGTAGCAACGAATTTGCACATTCAAATACCAATTATCAAATCTCAAATGAAAATAGGAAAGGAAACATGAAAAAATTTACTTAAATCCTAGAGAAGGGAGTTCAATTACCACTGTAATTGTGTTGAGCTTTCGCGTAAGGATCTATCAAAATTTAATCGAGAGGAAAATTGAGAAGAAGCTTGGTAATTAGGCTGAATGAGGCATTTATGGTTGCAGAGGAGAGAGAGGAGATGGAGACGAAGGCTGGTGGAGGAAAAGGTACCGAGATCAGGGGTGAGCAAAAATATCAAAAAAAAAAGAAAAAAAAAAAGAAATAAAAAAGAAATAAAATGTCGAATCCAATATAATCGGAAAATTTAATTCGATATCATAAATTTGATTTTCGGTTTTTTGATTTTATATGAAATTTGGTTTTATTTTCGATTTTAAATTTCAAAAGAATTTGATAATTCGGTTAATCGAAATTATAATTTTTTCTAGTTTTATTTTTTATTATTCATACTTATATCTTTTTCAATATTTATTTATTAAAAAAATATGTATTAAGTGTACTAAAAATTCTATAATTCTCTAGATAAATTATTTATAACTTACTTTTTGTTTTTCATATTTTGAAACTCTTTTTTAATATTTTTTTATCATAAAAATTGTTATTTTTTTAATCCTTTTTAAATTCGATAAAAAATCAAAATAGAACCGAAATCGAATCGAATTTCGATAAAACGAAAATTAATAATCGATATAATTTTGTTCAGTTTCAATTTTTCATTTTAATAAAATCAAATTTAATTTGATTAAACGAAATCAAAAATTTTTTTTAAGTTTTATCGAATTATCATCTTTAACGAGGATGTCGAGACCCCTTCGAATTTGCTGATGTGTCAACCTTTTTGGTATAGGAACAGTGTCGCAATTTCAACATCCTTAAATTTATCATGACGTCCTAAACAAAGACGAGTTAGATCCTTTGCAGTTATGTTATTGTGATGTTTTTGATGAATTTTTTTTCTATTTCTTTTAAAAGATATGAAAAAAAAAAATTAAAACTCTATTAAAAAATATCGATCCATATATAGATATAGATAGTTCAATAAAACCAAAATTTAATAATAATAACCTCATAAAAATCCAAAATAAAAAATAAAAATAAATCTGAATCATTAGATTTCAATCTAACCGTTCGAAATATCAACTGCACAAGTGCTATTGGGAGTACAACACCCGTGGATCCCATTCCAACAAAGACACGATTGAGATCTCCTTCTTGAGCAGTAAACATGAAATCGCAGATTCCACTGGGGCATTCCACTTGGTGTGCTTTTTTTTTTTTTTTTTTTTTTTTGATTTTTTGTTTGTTTCTTTTCCTCTGAATCATGGAGTTTAATTATAATTTTTTATCTATCATAAATTTTAAATCGTTAATCGGATTAGTTCGCATCAATATTGAAAAATGATCAATGGAGAAAGAGTTTTTGCCCATTCCACAAAATGGAGAAAAAGATGACGATAATGAAACCATTCGATGTAAGGATCCACATAGAGACTCCATTGTGAGTTCTCTAATGGGCAAAGCTATATCTACAAATATATATATATATATTTAAAGTTGATAAATGATATACGTTGACTGAGTAAGTTTACATAGTCAACAAAGACCAACCGTCCATTTTGAAATCATTTGAAAAATGAATAGCTGGATTAAAATCAAATCCATTCCTATCCGATAAAAAGAATCTCGGATACTGGGATAAATTATCCCAGATGCATATAAAAAAATACCTTCCGGAAAAAAGAATCCCGAATGCATAAAAAAAAGCGTTCTAAAAAAAAAGCGTTCTGGATGCATTAAAAAAATGTATTCCGAAAAAAAGAATCTCGAAAGACCCAAAAATTTTTTGAATCTTGACGGAAAAAAATGTCTTCCGAAAAAAAGAACCCCGAATACTGGGAAAAAGAACTCCGGAAGAACCAAATTTTTTTTGAATCTTAACTGTCCATCTCACAAATGAACGGTTAAATAATGTTAACTGTATAATCCTTTCCAACCAATGTATGCCATTTATCATCACCCATATATATAGTTTCTCCCTCCGTTTTTTTATTATTAAACATGTATTTTAAAAAGCTTCATTTGTCGTTTTAATGACGTAAGAAAATTAGATTACTGACATCAGATTAAAGTATATAACTTAAATTATTATTAGTGTTTCGTAAAAATTTTTCGAAAAAAAATATGATCGTCCCGCGACGCGAGTCAAATTTCGTCTCGACAAATATGCATAGTCAAAGTGTACCATTTAATATGAAACGGACGGAGTATAACTTATCTATGAATAACGTAAAAATATTAAAATATGGATATGGTTCTCTAATGATTTTATGCTAAATTCTATCATTTTCTTTTTGCCCTCCGTTTTTTTCCTCCTCTTTGCTTTCAAGTTCTTTATTCCTTTCAAACCGATGATGATGTGGCAAAATTCCAATGCCATTTTTTCATGGCAAGGGATTCCCTGCAGTGTTGCTCCTTTATAGCACAAAATCTAATGGTTGGAAAAACATCACAATAAGTTGTAGTTTTTTTTTTCTTTGCATTTTGGATGATTGAGATGTAACGACAGGCTGCACATCTGAGGACAGCCGGTGATCCGGTCCTTTTTTTTTGTTGTCAGGCAATGCAAACGACAAAAGCCAAATCATAGTATAAAAATGGCCACCATTAAAGTCCATATTGGATAGGAAATGCTATATTTTGGGTTTGATAACTCCAATGCCCAGTGTACTGGACTTGATCTAAAGGAGCAGTATTCTAACAGTTTCTTCTTCCCTATATATGTGAGTGGGCCCTGCTTCGCTCCCATTTTCATGCGATGCATTTGCTTGTATTTAACAGGGCAAGGCGGAAGTTGATATTGTCATAGGAAGAATTTCGCTGGTTAAACGAAGAGCTAAATATTGATGGAATTGACGAGGCAGATGTCAACAACCTTTTTCATATGGCTTCGTACCATGCCTCAAATCTCTACTATTTTTCATACTTATGTATAAACAACAGCGTCGCGTGAAACCTCACTTGATCCTATGCAAATAGATCGCTGGCCTGTATAAGGTTATAGCGTCACTAGGTTTATGGGCTGCAGCCGTATGCTAATCGCTTAGGGCTTATCCTTGTTTCATGAATAGTACTTGCTGAAAAGAATAACGATCGCAGTATGTATTCATATGAAGCATTAGTAGTGCCTCTGCAATGATACACAAGAACAATCATGGGAAGAATCAGTACAGGGTTTTTTCCCCCTAAGCGAATCTCGGCCGTATACAACTGGTAAAGAAGGCCCTGAACTTCTTCCTTTCCTGCAAAGAAGTCAAAGGAAAAAAAAAACAAGACCTCACCTGAGCAGGTTATTAACATGATGCGACACAACGACGATGACAAAATGCATTATGTATGCTCTTATCCTATCAAAGTTCAGGCATACATGCTCTTTTTGTTTTGATCCTTGAGCATTGACAAAGGGGTCAAGGATCAAACATAGATCATGTATATCATATCAGATTCGCTTGAGCAGGGGATTCCAGTTATGATGATATGATAATAATATATTGTTTCACATGTACCTCAAATCTTCTTCTTCAGTGATTCCGCATGTTCTTCATTTTCGCGTGGCCTTTTCGTGTGGTGTCCGTGTGTTCTCCGTGTTTCTTCCGTGTTGTTTTTGGTTTATAAAAGAAGAACAGAGGAGAGGCAGAGAAGGTGCAGAAGCTGAGGAAGGCGAAGGCAGAGAGACAAAAGGGAAGGAGAGGAAGAGAAGCATTTTAGAGCTTGTGGTGTTTTTTATGTACACACTAAACACATTAGAGTGAGGGTGTTTAGTTATTTGTTACGAGTTCTTGGTACTCGTATTGCTTATTTTGTATTTCCACATTTAACTAGTTGATATCTTCGTCGTCGGCGACCATCCGTGATTTTTCCCGTAAGAGTTTCTACGTAAAAATCTTTTTCGTTTTTTTTTTTGCGCATTTGATATTGTTTGTGTTACTAATTAACAGACCCGTTCGTAACAAATTGGTATCAGAGTTTGGAACGTTTCAATCCTTATTTCCTACACCGGGTTCGCCCACGTACGCTTAGGAACGAACGTTGTTAAGCTTGGGATTTAAGTTATATTTTTTACGGTCAGTTTTCTTTCATTTTTCCACAAAAAATTATTTTTCTCAGATAAACTGTGCTACAACAGTGTTTAATATATGTTCCTGTTTACACAGTGTATCGGTGAATAGTACTCTGGCAGGAACAGTGTTTCCGACGTGAACAGTGTTTTCGGGAGAAAATTTCAGTGCAATGATGCCTGTGAAATTTGATGTGAAAAAATTCGATTGCACAAACAATTTTGGACTTTGAAGAGTGAAAGTCGTTGCGCTATTAACCGAAGAAGGAATCGAAGAGGTTCTGAAAGGGGTTGATAAATTTCAATGCAATGACGCTTATGAAATTTGATGTGGAAAAATTCGATGGCACAGATAATTTTGAAGTTTGGAGAGTGAAAGTCGTTGCGCTATTAACCCAAGAAGGAATCGAAGAGGTTCTGAAAAAGGTTGATAAATTACCTACAGAAATAAAAGACGAAGATAAGATGAAGATGGATAAGAAGTCACGTACGGCTTTACAGCTGTGTCTTTCTGACGACGTTCTTCAGAACGTCTTGGAGGAAAAGTTTGCCAAGGCTCTTTGGGATAAGCTGTCCAGCTTATACATGAGCAAATCTGTTTCTTCTCGTTATGCATGAGACAGGGTTTTCATTTTTTCAAAATGAAGGAATCGACTACCTCATTGGAAAAGCACTTGGACGGAGTTTCTGACTATACTTGTTGGTCGAAAAAATATTCGAGTCACCATCGACGATGAAGAAGCGACGGTCATTTTATTGTGTTCTCTCTCTAGTAGCTATGAGACCTTTGTGACTACTATGATCCATAGTAGGAATTCTTTGTCACTGAAAGACGTTAAGACGTCTTTGACCAGTAACAAATTGAGACACCAGCTCTCGGAATCGTCCAGGCCCTCAGGCTCTGATGATGCGCTATTTATCAGAGGGAGACAAGATCGAAGAGAACAGGATAAGTTCAAAGGCCGATCGAAGAGTAAAAGCTCGAAGAAATCTGACTCTTGTTATTATTTTCATCAGAAGGTACATTAGAGGAACGAATGTCCTTAACTGAAGAACAAGTAGAAGAAGGAGGAAACCCCAGTCGCTGGTATTGTCGAGACTCAGATAGTCTCGATCGTACTTACATCAGCCGTGGAGTCCTTGGTAGCATCCACTTCAGAGTGGATAATGGATTCCGGTTGCATGTTTCATATTTGTCCGCATTGGGAGTGGTTCGCCACATTTACTGAGTCCGATGGCGGCGTAGTCCTTATGGGCAATAATGCTACCTGTAAGATTCTTGGTGTGGGAGATGTTCATATACGGATGTGGGATGGCGTTGTGCGAATATTGAAAAATGTTCGATATGTTCCAGTTGTGAGGCGGAATCTTATCTCTTTGGGTTCTCTTGATCGTGAAGGATGTTCCTATTATTCTAAGGATGGGGACATGGAGGTCAAAGAGAACCGTATGGTGACTATGAAAGCTCGACTTCGTGCTGGATTGTACTATCTGATCGGTGCGACACAAGATGGAGTTGCAGCTATTGCAAATTCATTGTCCGTCCCTGATGGTGAGGATAGTTCTGAGATGAAGTTGTGGCATATGCGGCTTGGGCATATGGCCAATCGAGGATGGATGTTCTGAGTTCAGTAAGTTTACTTGGAGGATTGAAGACACAGAATCTCGGGTTCTACGAGGGCTGTGTTCTCGGCAAGCAGAAAAGAGTGTCATTTGGAGGTGCGAGGCATAGAATGAAAAGGACACTCAACTACATTCACTAAGATTTGTGGGGGCCATCTTCGCATGCTTCGATGAGAGGTAAAAAGTATTTTTTGACCTTCATTGATGATTACTCCCGTTATGTCTGGATATATTTCTTGAAAGAGAAATCAGAGGTGTTCGAGACCTTCAAGGAGTGGTTGAAGTTGATTGAGAGGCAAATCGACAAGCTGATCAAGAGACTTCGAACCGACAACGGGATGGAATTTGTGAACAAGCAAGGAGTTCTGCAAGGACAAAGGTATTGTGAGGCATCGCACTGTCACTTACACACCTTAGCAGAATGGGGTAACAGAACCCATGAACCGGACGCTCATGGAGCGGGCTCGGTACATGATGATTGGAGCCGGGCTAAAGGAGAGGTTTTGGGTTGAAGTAGTTATGACGGCCTGTTATCTGATAAACAGGTCACCCTCCTCAGCGTTATCCATAAAAACACCTTATGAGGCTTGATCTCATAAGCCCGCTGATTATTCCAACCTTTGTGTTTTCGGCTGTCCTGCATATTATCATGTTAGCGAAAGGAAGTTGCAACCTAGGGCCAAGAAGGCCATCTTTCTTGGATACCAACCAGGTGTGAAGGGATACAGATTGTACTCCACTGATCCATCATCACCTAGAATCATCATCAATAGAGATGTTACATTTGACGAGGAGTCAATGTTAGCCAAGAAAGTTGGGCAAAAAGGGAGCATTCAATAGCAGGTCGAGCAGACACGACCAGTCGAGAGATCGACATTTGAGGTGGAGCATCATGATGGGGAATCCTCAGATCCCAATATTCCCACTGATGTTTTGCAATCAGTTCAAGAAGAAGAAGATCCAGGAGTGGAACTACTTATATCAGATCCAATCCAGGTGGAACACACTCTACAACAGTACCAACTTAGCCGTGACAGGGAACGGCGTGAGATTAGACCTCCAATTCGATATGGCTATTCAAATTTGATGGCATATACACACATTGTTAGCGAGTCAATTAAGAATGAGCCTTTGTCATTCAAGGAGGCCGTCGCTAGTTCGGAATATGCCTAGTGTACTGCAGTTATGGAAGAGGAACTAGAGTTTCTTTACAAGAACAACACTTGTACTCTAGTTCACTTACCGAAAAAAAAACGCACCGTAGGGTGCAAATGGGTGTTCAAAAAGAAGGAAGTAGGCGATGGTGGCGATGTGAGATTCAAGGCCAGATTGGTGGCTAAGGGTTTCACTCAGAAAGAAGGTATTGACTATACTGAAGTTTTTTCTCCTGTAGTTAGACATACTTCTATTCGAGTTCTCCTACCTTTGGTTACTAAGTTCGATCTTAACTTGAGCAAATGGATGTGAAGACGGCGTTCTTACATGGTGAGGTAGAAGAGGAGATCTATATGCGTCAACCAGAGGGTTTTTTATTGCCAGAAATGGAAGACCGAGTCTGTCTTTTGAAGAAATCATTGCACAGATTGACAATGGTATCACAGGTTTGACACCTTTATGACAAGTATTAGATACACACGAAGCATGTACGATCAGTGTGTGTATTATCAGCAACAACCTGATGGGAGTCAGGTATATCTTTTGCTCTATATAGATGATATGTTGATTGCTGGTAGAGACAAGGGGATTATTGACAGGTTAAAGACGCAACTTAGTAGTGAGTTCGATATGAAGGATCTCGGCTTAGCAAAGAAGATTTTGGGCATGGAGATCGAGCGGGATAGGGAGTATGGAGTCTTAACCTTGAGCCAGAAGAAATACATTGAGAAGGTTCTAAACCGATTTGGCATGAAAGATGTCAAACCCGTTTCTACTCCTTTAGTAGAGCACTTTAAGCTATTTTTGAAGCTCTCACCGAAGACTGAGGATAAGGTGAGGAGTATGACCTCATATGCAAGTGCAGTTGGATCCCTGATGTACGTCATGGTATGCACTCGATCCGATTTGTCACAGGCTGTGTCAGTAGTCAGTCGTTATATAAGCAGACCTGGTAGAGGTCACTGGCAGGCCGTGAAATGGATCCTTATATATCTCAAGGGTTCATCGGGATTAAGCGTCGTCTACGATGAAAGGCGAGGTGGAGGCAGCAACAATGTTGAAGGGTTCTCAGATTCAGATTATGCTGGAGATCTAGATAATCAGAGATCACTTACAGGGTATGTATTCACTTTCTGTGGTGAGCTAGTTTTTTAGAAGGCTACTTTGCGGGATACTGTGGCATTGAGTACTATAAAAGCTGAGTTCATGGCTGTTGTATCAGCTGTGAAGGAGGCGATTTGGCTGAGGAATTGGGTTTCTGATTTAGGTTTGAAACAAGACAAATACAGTGGTTCACTGTAACAGTTTTTCAGCCATTCATCTCACTCGTGACAAGATGTATCATGAGAGAACTAAGCACATTGACATCCGATATTATTTCGTACGGGACGTTAAAGATGTCAAGGTGATTAAGATTGCGACTACAGAGAATCCAACTGATATGTTGACGAAACCAGTTTTTGTTTTAAAATTTCGTCATTGTCCGAAACTCTTAGGAGTGGAGGGCAGATAGGCTTGTATGAAGCCTAGGTAGAGGTTACTCGACGACAATGAAATTGATTTGAGTCAAGGTGGAGATTTGTTCCACATGTGCCACAAATCTTCATCTTCAGAGAGTCCGCGTGTTCTTCATTCCCACGTGGCCTTCGCGTGTGGTGTCCGTGTGTTCTCTGTGTTTCTTCCGTGTTGTTTTTGGTTTATAAAAGGAGAGCAGCGGAGAGACAGAGAAGGTGTAGAAGCTGAGGAAGGCGAAGGCACAAAGGCAAAAGGGAAGGAGAGGAAGAGAAGCATTTTAGAGTTTGTGGTGTTTTTTATACACACTTAACACATTAAACATATTAGAGTGAGGGTGCTTAGTTATTTGTTAGGAGTTTTTGATACTCGTATTGCTCCTTTTGTATTTCCTCATTTAACTAGTTGATATCTTCGTCGTCGACGACTATCCGTGGTTTTTCTCGTAAGGGTTTCCACGTAAAAATCTATCTCATTTATTTTGTACACTTGTTATTGTTTATGTTAGTAATTAACAGGCCCGTTCGTAACATGTATGAGGGAAAACTTGGAAAAGGAGGAGTGGCTTACCGTGGCAGAATCATCATGGTGCTGAGGGCGTGGCGTATGACGTTCAGTCTGTGCTATGAGGTCCTCATGACAGCCAAGGCTGAGGCGATTCATGCCATTCTTCGCCTGCTTCCTGTTGGCACGCGCCTGGGAGAATAACAGGGAATAGTTTGGGTTCCCCCTGACTTTCGATCCCACTTCCCAAACTCATTGGTTTTGTAGAAATCGCATTGGTTTTTTTTTTTTTTTTTTAATTTGATAATTTGTTCATGTAATATGCAGGAATTCTATATGGCTTGTCCACGAAGCAGTTCTATCAAAAATCTGAATTTAACAACCCTCGATCTAAAATCTAAGATGGGATGTTTCTGTATGTTATGTAGTGATACCATCCAGTCAGAGTTTCTATTTCATATCTTATTGAGTCTTGCTCAATATATGTTTTGACTCGATGGTGTCATCGCCTTGTGGTCGGAACATCCCATCTTACAATCATTCCTATATGATAAATTCATATTCATATACCATTTACATCTATTCAAGACTCGATAAATGTGCATATGACGTTGCATTGGCCAATATCCCCTTTTTCAATGCATATTGGCCAATGAAACAAGAGGAATCCCCTGCTCAATGGCTTAAAAAAAATGAAGAAAACGAGGAGAGAATGATAGGATAAGCATATCAAAGATCTTATGTCGATGAATCAAGAACTTTACACAGGACATCATTATCTAGGAGTTTTTCCTGGATACGAGTCCTCCTCGGTCTGAGCAGCGCCTTACCTCCCTGGACTGCATGGTGGTAATTTAAGAACCTGAGAGAAAGGGGCCAAGATGGCTCCCCAATAGAAACCAAAAGGCTGCTACATTTTTAGGACGAAGTTAAATAGAATTTATCCAAGTAGGAGGCATATGCTATTTTTGATCAAACACAATAGGCGAAGGCTATAAACAACAATTTGAAGAAGTTGATGTCCCATTTTAGAACTGAAAAAAGGTGGACGGCCTTGAACTTGATGTTATTTTCCTTGGTCATGGATGATTCGGGCATTGCCATGCAGGATGTAGTTTCATGGACAAGGGGATTCTTTGTAATAGCAAATAAGGATTCGACAGCATAATATGATTTCTTTTATATGTCATTGCTGTGTCATCGTTGGTTCGGCGTATTCTCGATGATTCCATAACTTATCTGTCGTCACCAGATATCTCAAATCTTCCTGAACAGAACAGGAGAATATGTGAGGATTCAGGAAGACCAAGGATAGAGACGTAAAACAAATTGCAAATAACTTGACAGCGTGCAATCATTTAATTGGGTCATCCCATATCCATTAGGAGGTTGAACAGCGAAATCTGATGCAAGCAAAGGTGGTAATCTGAATTCCTGTGAGCTTAAGCTGACGCTCAGAACTTGTGAATAAATTCAAGTATCTAGTTTTAGATCTATACTTCTAAAAATTCTATTTGTTGCATAACATGCATGAATAATATCGAACTGGTTATCTTCCGCTCTAGCCTGAATTCTGCATAACATTTGCACCACTACACCGATGCATCATTCCTTGTGATTCGCCATGATAGAATCTGTATGTCGCTTTGCTGGTTTATTTACAGAACTGAGGATCTGGACGTTGCTTAAGTGCCTTCAGGTAAGATTACTCTTTGATCCTGTACTGTCAACATTGTTACATACACCAATACGTCTGTTAATGCTCACAATCAAATCTGTATATGTTACTCCAAGTCCCAGAACCTGAGAAAATTTGGCACTGTGATAACCATTGTCTCTAAAATCTAAGGGAAAATAACATTTAATCCTCCTCAATTATCCCTCGGTTGTACTTTATCTCCCTGAACTATAGAAATAACCACTTAATCTCATAAATTTTGAAAAAACCTTGATTTTTGGCACATGACCTCCCTGAAAAGATATATTTTTTTTTTACAGAAAACTCCCCTCGAAGGGGAGCATGTTGTCACGGAGATAGAATTTCACTACTCGTGCGGCACTCAAACTATTCACTCCTTCGTTTGAGCTCAGCCTATTCCTCACCCAAAGGTGATGTTTGAGAATGCAAGAGAGTTTGGAGTTGGAGACAAGCTTATATTGAGAACACTTGAGAGTTTACAAAACTTTTTGTTTATAAGAATGGGATGGCTTGGGATGAGATGAGATGGTTTAACAAATGAGCCTTGCATCCCTTTATATACACCTTCATAGAAGGGTCTAGACTTTGTGGTGTAGACTCTTCTATACTCTTCTCCTCCTAAGTATTTACAACAGTCTTCTACACTCTTCTCCTTCTCCTATGTACAAGAATTTCTTAGAGAACTCTTCCGTAACTCTAGGAAATTCTAAAGAATTGCGGAGAACCCTAAAGTTCTCAAAAAAACTCTAAAAAAGTATGAAATTGTCTAGAGAAATGTGAAGAACTCTAGACAATTCTTCAAAGAGAACCCCATAAATTATCCCGTCTGTGACAATGTGCCCATTTCCAAAGTTGAGGGAGCTATGTGCCAAAACCCGAAACTTCACGATGTTTAGGTGTTATTTTCCCAAAATCTAAACCACTGTCTAGGATCATAGGAGGTCAAGCGACAAAATTATGCAATCTGGGACGGGTGGCATACAAGAATGAAACTAGCCAATATCTCACTCCAAGTCCAAGAACCTGAGAAAATTTGGCACTGTGAACAAATTCAAATACATACGGAAAATCATCATTTTCCAGTCTTGTTTCTCAAAGGAAAAAACACGGTAAAAAATGTATATGACAGCTTTTTTGCCATTATGATCGGCACAACGCTCTCGATTTTCAAAGAAGCTGTGACGTTTACAGATAATTTGCTATGTAGAATACAAACGCATTAAATCATGATATGTATGCAAAGAACCAAACTTCATGTATATGCTCATTTAAAGGTTGTGTTACGAACGGGTCAGTTAATAATAAACACAAACAATAACGAGTGCGTAAATAAAAAATGAGACAAAGATTTTACGTGGAAACCCT
>JAOVYX010014322.1:0-31874 GCA_035668315.1 Drosera spatulata
CTACTACATTTAACTCCATATTTATAGAGTGAAGTGGGTGCTCTTATAAATATAAATTTGACGTGCTTACGACGGCATGCATCACGCATCAACAATTTACCGCTCCAAAGAAAGCAAAGAAGGCAGCTGAGCCAAGACAGGTTACACCCGGTGTAAGATTCAGTTACAGGGACCAAACCTTCCCAAAGGGTCAGTTCATGATCAACTCTACCAAACAGGCTGGAAAGAAGAATCCCACTCCTTTGGAACCAACAACACAAAAGAAAAGAAAACCCCAGGTTGTTGAGATTGATTCTGGATCAGACTACAAAGCAAAAAAAGAAGAAGAGGGCTCCGAATCCGAAACAGAAGAGGAGGAGATAGAGATAAACTCAAGCAGTGAGGAGGAGCAGATCATGAAAGGGAAAAAAAGGTGAAGCCTCTACTACTGATGATTCTGAATCAGAAGAGTCTAACGACAGTGACTTTGATAATGATGATGAAGTAGTAATGAAAAAGAGAGAGATAGCAAAGGAAAAGAAGCTGCAATTATCTGGTGTGGATGAGGAAGAAAATGAAGGAGAGGATGAAGCTAAGAGTGCATCTAAGGATGACATTGAGGAGGTTCATGTTGATGAACCAGTTGTGAAGGCTAAGAAGCCAGAAAAGGAGAAGAAAGGAAAATTCAAAGCCCTATCAACCCGAGCCATCTTATCAGGTAAAATTGTTAAGTCGATTTGGGTGGTAAAGAATGGGTTGAAGTGGCTTAAGACTACCCTAGAACAGCAGAAGTGGAATGAGTTGTTTGAGTTTGAAAACTTAATGCATCCAAAGGCTGTGTATGAGTTCTATGAAAATGTGAGCAAGCTGAAGCTGAGTGAGAATCGGTTCATGTTAAAGAGTCGAGTCAATGGACAAGAGCTGGTGCTTATTGATGATTCTGGCAACGGATTTGGGTATTCCTGCTTGTAGATTTGGGAACTGTGGAAAGGGGGAATGGCCCAAGATGCCTGAGATCAATCCCTTAAGCATTTCAAAGAAGTTAAGTGGTAATGAGGCTCTGACCAAGGCTGAATCAGCCAACATCAACTCGATGACAGATGAGAACCAGTTGTTGTTTTCTCTGATGGTTCGAGGTGTTGTTCCCAGATCTTCAAGAAAGAATGAAACCAATAGTTTGGATCTGACTATCATGGAGCTACTGTGTCGGAGTAAGGAAGTCAATCTGCCCCTATTAATGATGCATTTCATGTTATATGTCAAACATCACTGGAGTCATGCTTTGCCTTATGGGATTTGGTTGTCCAAGATACTGAAGAAGTTGGGCGTTCGAAACTGAAAGACAACCGCCAACCCCATAAAACTAGCAACTTTGATGAGGGATACATGAATCTGATCGGATGTAAGAAAGTGAGAGGTGAATGGAAGAGAATTGGATCAGCTCAGGGAGCTGGTTCATCAAAAACTGGACAAAAGGTTGACTGCACAGAATATTCACAGAAATCGAAGGAGATCACTGTTCTGGAGGAGAAGCTGGCTAACCAGAAAACTAATTGCTGACCTTAAAGCTGCCCTGGACTCTGCCTTGGCTACCTTCAAACACATGGCCTCCTTCAATCCCACAAAATAATCCATCCCTGTTCCTTGTTATCTCTTCCTTGATTTAACCTTTAGCTTGCTTTGAACATCTCATGTTTTAAAATCTAGCAGTTATGGACTGTACTATTTGACTTTCTGGATTCCGCAATTATGACTTTCTGTGTTTATCTTTGCATATTCTCCTAAAATAGGTGTCACTTGACATGAAGGCTGATGACAACTCATTTTGCAGGTAGCTTGTAGTCTAACCATTTTGTTGATGTCAAAAGCGGGAAAGGGAATGGATGGTCACTTAGTTATTCTTATTGTGCCTTTTAGTCTTGTTTAATGTTTGACTTATCCTCTCTTCTGAGTTACTTATGTGATTCCGTCTATAGTTTGCTTTGATGTCTTTAAGTGCTCTTTATTTGATTTATCTTGTTCACTGGTGATCAAATGTAATTGTCTATACTCTTTAACAGGTTGGAATGAGACTATTTTGAGCATAAAGGCTCATCGTGTCTATAGGAACATGATCTATTGTGAATTGCCTTGATCATGTCTATTTAGCATCCAGAACAGGAATGGTTAATGTTAATCCAAGGATGTTGAGAACCTTCAGGTATGGTTTTCGGTACTGACTCATTCAGAAGAACTTGATCATGAAGGTATGAGTTGTCTTGGTCATTAGATTTATCTATCCTATAATTTTATGACCATCACTGTTTCCCATCATCAAAAAGGGGGAAATTGTTGAAGCTTGTGATGTTTTGATGATGACAAATAGTAAAGCACTAATGATTCACAAGTTTGATGATGTGCAGGTGCAATGTACAAGCTTGGGGGAATCTAATGGATTCATGATTGCATATCAAGGAAATACTCAAACTTCATGCCAAAGATGACCAACTCAAGTATAATACACCAAGACTGTAAGATGGAGCTGTAGATCTATCAAGTAGTGTAAAAGTGTGTTGTAGAGAGATTGGTACTCTTGTCTATTAGTTATAGTAGTGAGTACACAGGATTTGAATTACCTTGAACATGTTTTCGAAAAGAACTTAACCTTGACTAAGAACTGGTTCTTGTGACAGTGATGGTCCTGGAACAGAATCCTGATTTTTTGGGTAGTTGTTTAAAACAGGATTTCCATGTTTTAAATTGCATATTTATATCAGTAAATTATCTTTTAACCTGCAAAATGGTTTAAACGAGGTAGGGTCATAGGGTTTTACAAAAACGATTGATCTTTCAACAAATTCCATTTTTTGTGGGACAGTGGCTAGGCTATTTTTTTTACCAAAGCAGTTTCTGGTTTAGCCACGTTCTCCATGACTCCACCTCTCCATGAAATGTTGTTTTCACTATTTAAGAAGATCGACAACATTCTGATGATAATTGATTCACAAAGTACAAAAACTGCAAAGGATTTTTCTAGGTATTCTTGTGAAATTCAAATCTGGTGAATCAAGAGGTTCGATGCTTTAAAAGATAAAGGTATTCTCGAATCTAGTGTGCTCATTGCTATGCTGATCGACAAGGTATCATTCATTATCATTGTTTGAGTCTGTATTGTTTTTGGTTTATAACATTTCCTTGTGAAGTGGATTGTTGCGTAGAAAAACCTTGGCCTAGGTTGATATAGGCGACTACAGCACAGGAGGTATTATGTAGTTCTCCTTGTCTCAGGATAGACTAGGTGAACGGGCTTTTAATAAGATTTTCAAGTTTGGAGTCTTGCAGTAGAGTCTATAAGGTAGAGGTGATAGATTGTACTTAGGGATGTTATAGTGCATTGCTGTGCCTCTACACTGGTTGTAAATCCATGACTTAGTTGGGGACGAACGAGTATAAACTATGTGTTTTTATTTTTTTTTGCTTTAATCGTCATTTTGATAAACAGGAACGGAATTGAATCATGAACTGAATCATTTACGAGAAACGAGTCATTTGAATTAAAATCAATTGTTTAAGTAAAATTCGAAAATTGAAAATACTCAATTCATCCCCTCCCCCGCGGCCCTCTTGAGTCTTTCTGTGACTGGGAATTAACAGAACTTACTACAAATTTTATACGTCAGGAGACAGTCGTATCAAAATTTTGACGCCTTTGTCGGGGACAGTAATAGGTGTTAAAGTTGTGATTTAGATTTATTATTGGTTTAGTGTTATTCTATTTTTGTGAATATTTAATTTTAGTTTTTTATTTATTTTCTATTTTTCTGTTAGTTATGTATTTTTACTATTTAGGTAGTTGCATCTACTACTGTGTGAAATTGAGGAGTGGAAAAATAGTGTGTGAAAAGATACGTAATGTTGTTTAAGACTTTGAGTCTAGGGGATTTGGATACTCTTCCCTTCTTAGTCAAACAACAATTCCCTCATCTTCATTTCCAAACATCAACGAAGAATGTAGCTATTCCCTCATAAATTTAGAAATATATATATGACAAAAAACGCAGATAATATGCCTCAAAATTTAGACAACAATGCAGTTAATAATGTAGAAAATAATCCGAATCAAACTCTACGTGAACTTTCACCTCCAACGGTTGAAGACGAACCTCTTTGCATAATTTTACCTGAATTCAATGTTCCGTTCAAAGTGATTTCTAGATTCTTCAATAAATTATCGGTTTTTAATGGAAATACTGACGAAGATCCTAACAGATACATCAAAGAGGTCCATGTTGTATGCAAATCCAATAGAACAAATGGTGTCCCTGTTGAAACCGTGAAATTATATGCCTTTCCTTTTAGTCTGCAAGGCTATGCAAATGACTGGTTATATGAACTACCTTACAATTTAAGTAATACATGGGCTGAAATGCAAATATTATTTTTGAAAGGAATATTTCCCATCACGAACTACAATTGTCAGAAACGAAATTTCTGGAGTAAAATAGAAATATGGGGAAGGTTTGCATGAATATTTGGAGAGATTCAAGAGATTGTGTGCGAGCTGTCCTCATCACAGTATTGCTGAAAACTAGCTTATTCAGTACTTTTATGAAGGGTTGCTACCAGAAGATCATCATAGAAAAAATGCTTCTAGTGGTGACGCCCTAACAAATAAAACACCTACTGAAGCAAGAAAATTAATTGAAATTTCAGCCAAAAGCTCTCAAGACTTCAGCTATAGAGATGAAAGGGATGGCGGAGGAAACTCTTGTACAGATAAAAAGTTGGATACCCTAACAACTCTAATACCTCAACTCATAACCAACAAAATTGTAGAACAAGTAAAAACTTGTGAATTCTGCAATACTATTGCTCATTCAACTAACTCATGTCCTACTCTGTATGAGGAACAAGCTAATGTAGTGGTATTCCCAAGGCCATCAAATCAAAGACAGAATCAGTAGAATTATAATGCTAATCAACCATAGGAACCATATAATTTTTAGGTGGAGTAATAACAACAATGTCTTAAATCCACCTAGAGCTCAAAATAATCCCCTTTTTGGTTTCCATCATAACCAACAATAGCCTTTTCAAAATAACCAAGAATTGTCTCTTGAAGAGCTTGTTAAGACTCTGACACAGACTCAAAAGTAAATGATGGCTGAGAATTAACAGACCAAATCGAAGATGAGTAACATAAAGAGTATTGTTGCCTAACTTGCCTCTGACATGAGCCAACTTAAGGCTAGTTTAGAGAACAAACTTCCTTCCTAATCACTCAATCATAGAGAGAACACCAATGTTGTGATGCTAAGGAGCGGGCAGGAATTGAAGGAACCCGAGCCAAAGTCTAAGGAAATTGAAAAGGATTTGGAAGTGACTCCTGATGTGGATCAAAATGAGGATCAAGCTCAAAAAATTCCAGAAATTGATCCAATCATCTAACCTATCACCTCTGCTCCATTTCCCAATTGTTTAGCTAATAACAAGAAAGCAGAAGCGGAAAAGGATATTTTGAGCTTTTCATGAAAGTAGAGGGGAATATTCCCTTATTGGAGGCTATTAAGCAAGTCCCTATATATGTCAAATTTTTAAAGGAACTTTGTAGCAATAAGAGGAAGCTTAAGGGTCATGAGAGAGTGATGGTAAGAGAAAACGTTTTTGCATTTTCGCAAAAGAAGTTGCCTCCTAAGCAAATGACCTTGGTATGTTTACTATACCATGCACCATAGGTAGTGCTAGAATTACAGGATGTATGATCGATTTGGGTGCATCTGTTATGCCTTTATCAATTTATAAAGGCCTTTTCAATCAACGGGAGTTGTCATACAACTAGTTGATAGGTCCGTAGCACATTCTATAGGTGTATTGGAGGACGTTTCGGTGAAAATGAACAATCTAGTCTTCCCTGTTGATTTTTATGTCCTCAAGACTGATAATAGTCATATTAATGAAACAAGTCATGCGTCTACTTTTCTAGGAAGACCATTTTTGGGGATAGCAAAAATAAAAATTGACGTAAATGATGGAACCTTGTATTTGGAATTTGATGGAGAAATCATAAGGTTCAACATTTACGATGCAATGAAACAGTCACGTGATGATGTATACGCAATTTGTGCAACCAATTTATTGTCGTCACTACAAAAGGAGCTTTTTGAATTAAACGAAGAAGAATTCATGGAAGCTATATTGAAGATGGATGTGGATAATTACAATCTGAATTACGATGAATTATTTATTGACGATTTGTCTATAATTGAGCAAATATTAAATAGGAAGAATGTGAGTATCATAGAACTGCCAATAAATCATGAGAAAATTCTTCCATCTATTCAAAGTCCACCAAAATTGGAATTGAAGCAATTACTAGCTCACTTGAAGTATGCCTATTTGGGTGATGAAGAAAATCTACCAATAATTATTTCAAGCAAATTATCTATAGAGAAAGAAGAAGGTTTAGTTAGTATCCTCAAAGGGTATAAAACTGCAATTAGATGGACAATAGCTGTCACACCCCAAACCCGAGGGAGCGTGACCGGCACATGAATTATAATTTACCGTATTATAATCCACGTCAACCATATAAAAACTTATAAACTTAATAAAAACCCATGAAATAAAATTACATTTGTCTTCAACTTGTACCAAATTATTTTAAAGGATGTCTCACAATTTTCAATAAACTTAAATAACAATCCAAAAGAAAATGCACGCAATAAAAGTCCTGTGAGGTCCGCTTTCAGAGCTTCCATTTCGTCCAAGCTAATCCTGTGAACCTGCTATGAGAATCAGAGAGCATAAAAAGTTGTAAGCTGTGAAGCTAAGCGAAAACGCTAGCACACTGGGTATCAATTGGCATACATTAAAAGAAGGAGATGGTTACAATTTAAAAATGATAAAGGCTAGTTGATTCCCAATGCAATGAAAAGTCAAAACAGGGAGTATTTAGCAAATCAATAAGAACAATTAACTTGGTAAAAGGTGCAACAACCATGTATACTGCCAAGAACCCCAATAAAAAGTCAATACCTCACTCAAAAGATGCATACACAAAACACGCAGGGATATCGGCTCTAAAACCTACATTCAATCAAACTGAATGTAAACACACCATGTCCATCTAAAACAACTCAAACGGTATGGATATCCATGATCAATCATATAGTTACACTTGACGATGGATCCAACCTACGTAATCCTATAAGCTGATCCCTGGTGGCAAATACCACCTGCTGAGACATTCTAGAGTCAAACCCCAAACGGCTCTATTCCCTAGAAGGCCAGAGTAACCTTTGGACTTAGCCGACCAATAACGTCTTAAGACAAGTAAGGGTAAAAATGACGTGGAAACCAAAACACGTCACATCAATAGATATCAGAAAGCAGCAATTATCACATAAAGGCTCACAAAACATGGGTCGTTAGAACATGGAAAATAATAAAACAAACAACGCTGCTTTCAACTCAATCAATCGAGTATGACGTATAACTATCATTGAGTTGACGATATAAAAGGGTTGTTATACGTATAAAAGGGTCCTCAAACGGGTTTTCAAAGAAGGGACATGTATACTAGATTCTCACCCGAAATCCGTGAACAGCAATCCTAACAGCTGACGATGGCACCCAGTGAAATGACTATCCTGGATATATGATGAGAAACATAATCACGATCACGTAATCTTTCCTACAAAAAAAACAGGTTTGCGCCTTCTTACAAAAATTGTTATAACTTTTTGTAAAACTATCAAAATTATGATTTCTTTATATCGTTAGAAAATACACTCATAGACCTTTTCAACAATGTATAGAATATGTTATGATCATTTTTGGTGTAATGTATAATTGCATTTAGACTTACTGTAATTAACCAGTGAGAAAGCTAGACCTTTCAATACATTTTACCTTATAACTTTTTATACATAACTCCAAATGATGCGAGGTTAATTTTACTAGAAACTAAACATACAGGGGTTTCTAAGTATATAACTTTTATATTTTAAATCTTGAATAATTATCCTGGTTGATGAAATTTAGTCCTATCATCAATCCAAACCATAGTGTTTGACACCTCCTCACACTTTTCCACATAACTTTTAGTACAAAGCTCCAAATCAAATTTCAGAAATTTCATAATAAATTAGACTTAGAGGTGGTTTTAACCATGTAGAGTTTCTTTGCAACCATTCACTATTACAAGTAGTTTATTCTCTAAAGACGGACGAATCTGCTTGCAGGACAGGATGACACTCTTATGCTTAACGATTTATTACTCGATGCACACACATCCGACTCACGAACCGTAAATTTTCTCATAAACTAGACTTCTTACGTTTATTATGTATGAATTTCGTAGCCTAACTCATACCCTATGTTTTCTGATAAATTTTTAAACATTCCATCAAAACTATTTTTCCACAATTCAATCTTAGCCCACAAAGTTAACCCATAAATCTATCAAACATCCTCATGAACAACATAAGGAAGTTTGATTTACTTAAATCAGAATCTTATCATCCTAAAACCCTTATTTTATTCTCAAATACGAGTGAGAATTAGATGATTATGCGATAGAATGATGATGCACCAACGACAACAATGATAGTCGTTGAGATTCGGGATGGAATCAACAAAGAAAAAGGAATCTTCTGTTGCTCTCGTCATGTGAAAATAAAGATGGCGTATGAAGGGGTGTGGAGACAGTGAAGAAAGATGAAAGATGGGGAGAGGGATTCGTTAACTGATTTGATCGTGCCCTATTTTTCCTCTATTTTGTTTTAAATCATTTTTTTTCCAAAATACCTTCTTTAAGATACTATTACTAAAAATAGTTATACAATATATGAATAAAAAACTTTATATATTGTTTTTAGGGCTGAGATATCACAATAGCTGTTATCAAAGAAATTAGTCCCTCTATGTGTATGCATCGCATTTTACTTGTGGACGATTCCAAACTATCAAGGCAGCTACAACGACGCTTAAACCCTCCGATGATGGAAGTCGTCAAGAATGAAATCCCGAAACTTCTTGATGCTTGTTAGAACTCGTCACAAGGTGCTACAAATTGAAATATTGTACCACTTCACACAACACAATTTTATCCAAAAATATAGTAGTGATAAGCACGAATCGATCCAACAGATAACGGCATTTTCAGATTTAGTGAATTTACTTGTTGATCTACTAATTTTCAATAAAATTTAGGGGGTTGTTCTGTTGGCAAAAAGAACAGAAATAAAAAAGACAATTTAACTAAAGAATTTTTTATTTTCATTGAACATAGTTCTTATTAAAGTTGATAAAATGTATGGCAATCGTGATTTTCACTCTTCATGGATTTAATCATCAACCACCATTTTCATTTCATGTTCATTTGTAATAGGTGTTTATAATAAGGTACGACAAAAAGAGAGTTGTCGAAGTAAGCTATAGGTTATCATAAAACATGGCATAACCAAACTAACACAATTGTTCTATGTCAAAATGAGAATATAACATAAACAATTCTCCAACACCTCATGGATTGACTTAACACAAATTAACGTCATATCATGCTCACATTCAAATGATTATAGGTTAACCAAAAGAGAATGACATTAACATATAAATTTGCTACTAATGTCAACTAAGAGAGAATTATGGCTTGACTGCATGCATACTTCTCCTATGTACTAAGGTGATCAATCATAATACATAGAATAGGTAATTGAGAATAAATCAACACATGAACATAATACAATAAGTTTTGAACATGAAATTATTGAATTCATAAATCACGTCTCATAAGATCCATGAAAGAGTTCTAACTACTATGTCATACTATAGTCATACGCTACCATAGTCATGAATGAAGATGACAAATTCAACAGAAAATCGAAAGAAGTCATCACTACACAATTAGAGATAGAGTATAAACCAAATGATCAATGAACTTTTGATCTACAAATGACTAATTACAATCCCGCAATAATGATGATCCAACAGAGCATACATCAAAACCGCTTGTGGTCAACCTCTCGTCAATGATGTCAAGAGAAGACCAATTCATCGCAATACCCACCTCGTCTCTCATAAAAAACTCTGATAAAAGTCATCCCTTTCTCGAACTTTGGGAGTGGGTATATATAAGAAATGTAAAAAAACCGAAATCCCACTAATATAGAAAGATAAGATTGTGCAATTTTAAGGAAATGCATGGCCCGTGCGTGGGTGGCAAGGCCTGTGCCAAGGCACACGGCCTGTGTTCCATTTTCTAATGCTCCGTGCTTAGGGAACTTCATAACCTCATGTTGCACGGTCCGTGCTTGACCATAAACATACATACTTTGTCTTTTAAGCTTCAACAAATGGTAAACACGTCTGAACTCGTCCAAGGTCAACTGAAAACTTCAGAAAACCAGCTATAAATCTTGTTCCAAGCAGCCAGCTCACGATCAGAATCACTCCAAACTCTTTATTTTGCAAGAAAAACAAGAAATACGATAGTATCGACACTCTAAATAGTAAAAGGAACTAAAATAACTCAAACTAAGACATAGACACAAACATGTAACTATGACTAAGAAAACGATAGACACATCAAAGGCCTCCAAACCAAACATTTACTTGCCCCTAAGTAAAAGAAAACACACAAGAAGAAATAAGAGCAATGTAAAAAACAAAACTCAAAACAAGTAAATAAACAAGTGTCACATCTCACATTTCTACAAGCCATTTCATCATTCCCTTCTCACCACATACATGTAATTATCCTCGTATCTCTATAGGATCTCTTAAGATGGCACCACTCACCAATCAAAAATGATCGTGAGGATCGTATCAACACTATCATATAATACGCAAGGATAAAAGTTTAACTCAAATAAGACAACCAGCTGTAAGCATTCACATACTAACCACCTTCTTACCTGAACCAAGTGTACATTGCATCTCATTTCAATATTAGGCCAGGACCAAAGAAAATAAACAAAATAGGTTGAAGGAGATCGGTTATCTGGTTTCTGCAGTTAAGGTGCAAGGATAGGAATATGATACGAGTCAAGATAAACGATCAACCCATCCCTTAAGGCATTGTGCCTTTACAAAAAGTACACTAGAAGTACTAAACTAAACAACTTTTTCGAGCCACCCTTTTTTTCGTGAACATTGAACAAAACGATACAACAATATGGTCCTAGCACAATGTGTGTCATACCACAACATAAGAAACTAACCATCCCTTACAAAAATGTCCCAAATTCATCGCCTCAACACATACATGTAATAAGGCCAAAAGGGATTTTTTGTGGAGTTTAGTGACATGTGCAATATAGAATCACTCCAATGAGAAGTAGAAACATGCCCAGTAAAAACCATGTATCACATAAAAGACGAGATAAAAAGATGAAAAAATAGGGAAATATAATGTTAGGTCCGGAATGTCTATAGGGTTATGGCTATACAAAGAAATGAAAAAAATGATCTGCGATGCACACCTCTCCGTCTTATCACTAACAAGTAGCCAGTAACTTAAGCTCGTTACGCTATAAGAGTTAAGCTCCTATCGTTGTCCTCACATCCCGTGATTAATTTCTCCCCTAAACTTGCCTTTGCTAGAGATACAAATCTAACAATACTTTGGACAACAAACCGCCATGTAACGAGATCGATTTCAACCTAGGCCATATTTATTTCTAGTATAACACCTGTCTCATTTCTTTGTTTCGAGTTAACACATTTTGCAAAATTCCTGACAACTCTTGTGTAAGTTCTTCTATGAAAGCAAATTTTAACATTTTAAGATACAAATTATTATTTTTACCAAGTAAGACGCAAAAACAAAACATACATAACATCATGACAAATAACAAACAAATTTGACTCAATAAAAATTAACTAAAATGTACACAACTCCTCCCCCGAATCTAAATCACACATTGTCTTCAATGTGAAAATGAGAAAATAAAAATCAAACGACAATAGTTACAAAGCTGCATGTCAGTTTTGAAAGGAAGACTTTATATACCGTCTCTGAAGAGTATTCGTAACATTCTGCAACGGAATTTTTTTTGTAGCTGAAGGTGTTTGGTTAACTGAATCTTTAGTCTCTTGTTCTCTCTTTCTACTCACAAGTTTTGCTTTTTTTAACTTCTTGGGCAGTACTCCAATGTTTGAACCAACAGAATCCTCGTCTTTCGATTCCACTTTTTGTTTTTCTCCATCAATCTTCAAATCCAATTTGTAAAGAGCCAAGACTCTTTCAAAAGGAAAATTGCACAATGAAAGACTGCAGGCAGCACTAAACATTTTCCAGGATTATCATAAAATAATAGCAAAGAATAATCACGATGATATCGTAATTTATGAGAATTAGCAATAAAGCCATGTCCAAGTGTATTAGCCTTAATACATCTTTTAGAACTCAAATTATGTCATAAAGCTATAACAATGGGTGTAAACCTCTAAAAACTATAGGACTTTTTCCGTTTAAAACAAAATTGTGCCAATGACGTGCTAAGTGTGATGGATAAGCAATATTCTTTTCATTGTACATTGCCCATAAAAACATAATTTCATCCTTTCTCAATTTTCCATGATTAGATCGTAATAAACGGTATAGCTCAATAGTTGTTTAAGATAATAGAACATTGGATTATGGTTCATAGAAGGCATTGCATTTTGTTCATCAAAAGTTCTCCTTCTAGAAATAGACTTCCAAAATTTATGAAAATTTCATTCTACGTTTTCTGGTGATTGTCTATCTTCTTTTTTGCTAAACCCGTAAAATTCATTCAAATCGTCAATCGTTATTACATGAGGAGTATTGAAAAGTTGAAAAGCAATGAAACCAAATTTAGGATACTCATCTATTTCGATATTGATCTCCAAGGTGCTTAAAAATTCCAGAGTTACTCGTTCGTAGATTGCCCATCTCTCGCTTGCAAAGTTCTCCCATTTAGCATTTTTTTAGCATCCTCTCAACAACGTCGAACAATCCAAGTTTGAGAAGAATGTCTCTGTCCATGTATTGCGTTCCTTGAACTCCCATTCTAACAAATCGTTTGTAACATTCCTCATGCTCCTTCTTTGAGAATTGAACTCCATTTAGTTGAGCAGTCCAATGAGCTGTTGGTTTTATGACCGCCTTGTACAAATGTGGAATGTCCCTTAAAGTTTTGGGCTTCACTTCCTTTACCATATCAACCTTTAATCAAACAAATAACAATGAAAACAAAACTTGTACAGTGGACAATTATATCAATGGACTATGGAAATCACAATCATTAATCCATCCAATCCAAATTGTCACTAGCATATACCTAGGATCCAATTATTATTACCAAACATCAATCCATCATGAAGTACAAAAAGTTAAATCAAAGATCAATTTTTTCCTCGTTTCATCACAATCTGCCAAACCCTAATTTTTCTAGGTTTTATTGAATAATCAAAATCAAGCATCTCAATTCCTTTCAACACATAAGTAGCGTCATTAACAACGTTACTAAAGTAGTTTAGATGCAATAATGACTACAAAATCAAAGAAATTTCAATTTTACCTTTGGGTGGAATCGATAGCTCTAAGTTGGGATTGACGAGATCATTGATAGACGAGTGTTTGGTGGATTGCTATCTTTACTTTGTAATGATTAGAGTTGATAGACGATCAACTTTTTGTCTTTGGTCTTTGTGGAAGGGTCAAATAAAATTGAAGAAAAGGAAGGGATCACATATTTTTAAAAGCAGAATAAGGGCCGCGCACGGTTCATGTTGGTCACGTACGGCCTGCACGGGCCTAACACATGGCCTGTGCTTGGGTCATTTTCAAGACATTTAATTTTTCCTTTTTCATCCTTAAAATTGAGTTTTTGCAATCCTTCATGCATGACTCTCATTCACATTTTTCATCATATTAGATCTCAAACAATGCAAATATTTCTGCTTTCTTTTCATTATTACTTCTTTTTTTCCAAAACAAAAATAACTAAATGAGATTAAAAACACATGGGTTGCCTCTCATAAAGCATTTTGTTTAACATCGTCAGCTCGATCATGCTGAGCAATTTAAAGATTAATCATATCAAATGGTTAATAAAGAATTGAATAGGGAATCCAAATCTGAAAAACTCTCTTTTGGCATTTCCATGTTGTTGCATTCTCAACAATACCTTTCTTAATCCACATATTTTTCATCCTTTGTCTCTTCAAATCGTACTTCGAAACACGAGAAAAAGAAAAACAATTAGTTATAGTATTAGCTTGATAGCAAAACAACCATTTTTCTTCTTCTTGCTCATTTAACTTTTTCTTCCTTGAAAGTTCGTACCAACTGGAGACACACTTTCTTTTGGAATTTCATTGTTAAGAACAGCATGCAATTGCTCACAAACAATATGTTCTTTTTTAATCACAACCAAGTGCTCATTAAGTTTCTCAACATTAGCATATATCCTTAAATTTCCTTCCTCATTTTCTATGAAATTTATTGCTTCCGTAACTATGTCATCTTCCAAACAATCAATCGAAATATTGTCACAAATAACATTAATATCATCTAAATAGGACTCGAGGAAATCCAAAATTGAATTCATGTCGTCTAAGTCAGCAAACACATCTTCTTCAAGAGTTGTGACTTTATAGCAAGTTTCAATTGATTCACTCTTTTCATCATCAAAACATTAAAGCATAATTCTTCATTGCCATTCCTCATGCAAAGAGTACCTTTATCAACATCGATTACTGATCTAGTTGTTCGCAAAAAAAGGTCTACCCTAAAAGATAGATGATGAATTAGATGAATCAATAGAATCCTCTTCCATTTATAAAAATCAACTCTGAAAGTCAACTTATCTACTTTAACCAATACATCCTCAATTAGACCTTTAGGACAAATTAATTGTCCATTTGCAAGTTGTATTTTCACATTTATCGATACAAGAGGACCAAGGTCAAGAGAATCAAACAAAAAAGCTGGCATTATATTCATAGATGCTCCTAAATCAAGCACGCATTCAGGAATAGTAATTCTATCAATAACAAATGATATAAAAAATGCTCTACGATCTTGCTCTTTAATTCTTCCTTCGTTTCTTATTTTTTTATCATATGTCAATGTCATTAACTCACATTCTCTCTTGGGTTTAATAATTGGGATGGAAGTTGGTTCGCTACTTGAGATTTGGCTTACTTCTTGAGCAAGTTGGCTTACTTGGCTTTCAACTCTTGAAATACTTGAACGGTTTTCTATTTGAAAACTTGTTGAACTCCTACATATTGCCTTCACCAGTTCTTCAAAAGATTGGTCATTAGAATTTTGAGGATTTTGGTTTGAATAATTGTGGTCAACAAACCCCGGAGGAGGATTGTTGTAACTGATTAGTTTGAAGTTTTGGTTATCAGTTCTCCACCTAAAGTTTGGATGGTTGCGCCACCCTTCATTATACATCATAGTTTGAGCATTTCCTTGCCTAGGAGGACTAGAAAACTTACCCATTGCGTTCACTTGCTCATTGTAATAAAGAATTGGGCGCACAATAGTGGCATGACCAGGAGTAGAACAAATTCTACAAACTTTGACTTGTGGAATGTTGTTTTTGTTTTGAACCATACAGGTGATTAAATTCGTTAAATGTTCAAGCTTTTGATCGATGGAACTGGAAGAACTTGATACTTCATTGACATCACGAGAGAGATCCTCATTGCGATTGAAATCTTGAGAGTTAGCCGCCATTGTTTCTAGGATTTGATGCGCAACTCATGGTTGTTTATTTAGAAGATCACCACCACATGATACGTCGACCAGACCACAATCTGTGGCTAAAAGACCTTGATAAAAATAGCGAATCAAGAAATTTTCATAAAATTGATGGTTTGGATAGGTTGAGACAAGATGTTTTAATCTTTCCCAATATTTATGCAACAATTCCCCCTTCTTTTGCCTAATTGAGCAGATCTGTTTTTGGATTGTTGTGATTTTTGAAGTGAGAAAGTATTTATCCAAGGATAGGGATTGCATTTGTCGCCAAGTGTTTATAGTTCCTTTGGGTATATCATAGAGCCAAATTCTTAGCAGCATCTTGAACACTAAATGGAAAGACTCTAAGTTTAATTACCTCATCATCCACTCTATCCGGTTTTATATTCGCACGTACTATCCTAAATTTATTCAAGTGCCTATGTGGGTTTTCACTCGGAAGGCCATGAAAAGATGATAATTTTTGAACAAATCTAGAATTACGTTTAAAATTTCCTTGCACACTAGGGAATACAATACACAAAGGAGGTTCATTGTTATCATCATATTCAACCATTTGTCTTAACGTGCGATTGTCAACTGGCAGATTTGGCGGATTTTGTACATTTTGTTCGTTTTTCACATTTTGAGCATTCACAGGTTCAGCCATATTAAAAATTGGAAAGATCTCACTAATAGGTTGATTAGGAGCCTTTTTAGATAACGCTTCACCTCGTACAATTGGTGAACTTCGTTCTTTGAGCTCATGAACAATATTTTGAACATTTTCTCCTGTTTATTGTCCACTCCTCAGTTGCATACAAGATAATTAATTCCTGCTGAATATCAATAAAACAGAACGAGAAAATCAATAGGACATAAATTAATTCACCCCGTTCCTTGACAACAGCGCCAAAAATTTGTTAGAACCCGTTGCAAGGTGCTACAAATTGAAATATCGTACGACTTCACACAACACAATTTTAATAAAATATAGAAGTGATGAGCACGAGTCGATACGACAAAGAACGGTCTTTTTTCGATTTTGTAAATTAACGTGTTAATCTACTAATTTTTTGTAAAATTTGGCTGGTGGTTCTAGTTGCAAAAATAACAGAAATAGAAAAGATAATTAAACTAAAGAATTTTTTATTTTTTTTAACAGAGTTCTTATCAAACTTGATAAAATGCATGGCAATCGTAATTTTCACTCTTCATAGATTTAATCATCGAGTAGCATTTTCATTTCATGTTGATTATGATAGGTGTTTATAATAAGGTACGACAAAAATAGTGTTGTCGAAGTATGCTATTGATAACCATAAAGCATGCCATAATCAAACTAACACAATTGCTCAATGTCAAGACGAGAATATAACATAGACTAAAATATCGCATTATGAATAAAACTCTAACACCTCATGACATTGACCTAACACAGATTAACATCATATTATGCTCATATTCATTTGATTATACGTTAACCAAAAAAGAATGACATTAACCTATAAATTTGTTACTAATGTCATATTAGAGTCTTACGTTACCATAGTCATGAATAAAGATTACAAATTCAACAGACAATCTAAAGAAATCATCACTACACAACTAGAGAATCCAAAAGCAACTTATATCGTCTTTCAATCGAAATCTTCACTCGACTTCAATTTCACTCTTCAATCATGAACGACACATTGTTTCAATAACAAAATCCAATGAGAAAATGTGAAATTGATCAATTAGGGTTTTTTTATTCGAATTTTGTATAGAAAATTACAATCATTTGATAACAAGATAACTGCATGCATAAAATCAAGTGAATTGATTGAAACGTTCATTGACAAACTAAAAAAAAAAATGCTTTATTTTATTTACATTATTAAAATATTCAAGCGCGCTGTTTACATAACATAGACACACTGTTTCATTGAAACAGGGCGTCAGTGTTATTCAAACAGTATGTCTGTTATTTTTCAAAAAAACACAAGATTAAACTAAACGAATGCATTAACACAAATTTATAACATGATTTCAATAGAATTGAAAAAAAAAATCCTTATTTAATAAACAATATGTTTTTTTCTTTAAGAAAAAACAAGAACTAAAAATGCAGAATTATTCAGGCCCCCTGTTTCGTTGTACTGACCACTGTTTGAGATTGTAAAGCATTAACAATATTCAAACGCCCTGTTTTATTGAACTGGTGTATTGTTTCAAACAGTGCAGCAGTTCAAATCCAACAAATCCAAAAAGTAAAACGAAAAACCACAAATAATCAACAAAAATAAAAATTTATAACATGATATCCATAAAATTGAAAACATTATTACATGGTACCTAACATGAGTTTTTTTTTGTAATACTAATAATAATAATAATAAAACAAACACTAACGTACTGTTTCAAACAGTGCGTCAGAACAAAACAAAACAGTGCGCCAGTTCAAATCCAACAAATCTAAAACCACAAAAAATTAACAAAACCAAAAATAACATGATATCCATAAAATTGAAAATATTGTTACATAGTACTCAACATGATTTTTTTTAATTTAAAAAAAAACCAAAAACTAAACACTAACACAGTGTTTCAAAACAAAATAGTTCGTAAGTTCAAATTCAACGAATCTAGAACAAAAAAAAAAAAAAACAAAAACAAAAAATCAATCAAATCCAACCCTCAAACTAAATTACTCTAACCCAAACAAGTAGATTAGAGTTTTCAATCACTGAAAACGATCAAAGAAAAATGATTTTGTAATTAGGGTTTCCAAAACGATAGAAATTGAATTTTAGATGAAATTGAAAGAGTTGAGATGTTTTCTGGATGGAAATCGATTGATTTATGTATGTAAGATCAAATGGGAGCGATTAAAAACAAATTTGATGAGTTTTGGTTGAGATTCGATGAATTGATGAGTTTTGATTACATGGAGAGGCGGTTTGTTGCAGGGAAAATTCTAATTGTATTAAATGAAAATTATTTGTACGGGTTGTATGTTTTGGAAATATGTATCATGGAGATATTTTCTGTTTATATTAATATAATCAAACTGATTCATCATCTTTTTCATCCTTTTCTATCATTCTCTTTCCTAAATCTCATATATACCCCACTATTTTTAAAAAAATATTCTTTTTTCATCAAATTTCATATAAATTCAACACACACATAAAATCATATATCGAGTCAATCCTTTATAATTAAATTAAAACAAAGATAATAACAAATTTTGATTATTTATTGTCAAAATATAGTTTTGTTTTGTTAAATTTTACTACTATCATGGGAATGCTCTCACTAATGGTGTTAACACTGTATTTTTCATGGGACTGAGAAAGAACAAAATAAGACTCCATCTCACCCCTACACGTGGCACTCCCATCACCGTTCTCTCCTTTGATGTTTCCCCTCCCGTTTCTTTCTTCCCTTTTCCTTTCCACACGTTATACTTGCCCTGACTCTCATTTTTACATTTCCCTTTCAAGAACCCAAGCAGAGAATTATTCACCGGAAAACAAGAATATTTTTTTTTTCTATCAGGTATGAAATCAGACAGCGTTTTTCAACTGTTTTTTGTGGTTTTGGTTTGTCTTTGGTTCTGGGATGGGTGTTGATTGAGGTGTTTGATGAGTAATCAGAATGGTTTAGTTGAGTTGGTTTGTTGAATTGAGGTTATGGGCAAGTTTCTGATAGGGAAAATCGATTTTGTTTTGTGGGCTTTTGATGAAAGATTGAATTTTGTGTCTTTGGGGTTGAGTGCTGAGGACTTTTGGAAACAGACTCTTTGAGACAGGGGCAAGACTATGTATATTTCGCCTCTCGCGACCGTGTCCATGGCCGAGCACATGGGTATGTTGTTGTGGGGTTGACTGATGAGCGGATTGGGTGGATTAGTTTGCCAGTTTGGTGTTGTAGATAATTTTTGCTTGAGCTTTTAGCTTGATTGATGAGTGGGAAGGTTTTTTTTTTCATGTTCTGAGATTTTTAGTCTCAAATGTCACTTTAAGTTCCTCGTATGATGAAATGATATTTTCCTGTTTTCTGCGACGTGAGTTAGTCTTTGATAGAGTAAGATTCTCAACATGGTATCATGGATTAAGAAATAAGAACGTTGTTTGTCGTCAAGGTAATTATTGATCGGGAAATTATCCTTAATTTCTAGAAGACGACAGGCTTGGGTTATAGATTAGGCACTTCTATCAAGTATGTTCCGGTTATAGGTTTAATTTTTTGATGCAATAGTCTCTTGGATTATAAGATGAGGCCTCGCTGTAAACTGGAGCCCTTGACACTTGTTTAATCGAGCTGAGTTCATGGAAGTTGGAACACAGGTATATGCTGCTGGCAGATCAATGTTAGTACTTATCCATACGTTTGTTCTTCGTGTAGTTACCAAAACTTTGGTCCTTGTTATCTGAATGGTATGATTTAGCTTATTGACTTTTTTGTGCAAATTTGGGCTCTCTTTTGTCCGTCATAGTTATAATATAACTGAGGAATGAAGGAGAATGGTAGAGATGGAAGGATCAAAAAGTGAGGAGTTGGACCTGTGCTTCAAGAAGCTTATGGTTTGTGGTGCTTCTGTTGGTGGTGAAGTTGGAAATATGGAAGTGGAGGTGATGTGTGAATGGAAGGATGTCCCTATGGAGCTTTTATTGAGGATCCTTTCGCTGCTTGATGATCAGTCGGTGATTCGGGCTTCTGGCGTATGTAGTGGGTGGAGGGATGCTATTTGGTTGGGGCTGACTCATCTTTGTCTCTCATGGTATATAATTTTTCCTGTTCTCCCTGCTCTCTTATGTCTACATTATTTATTTTTTCCCCACTTTTTTCACGAAAGCCTCTTTGGGTGCTACTCATCCTCCATATAATTTGCTTAATTACTCTAAGTTTTGATCTTGGTAAAGCTGCCATACTCCGTTCTGTTGTGGAGAATTTCTTGGAGTGATCTGATTTCCACATAACTCAGTTTTCCTTCAGGGCTTGTTGCTGCTTGAAAGTTGAAATTAACGATTTATATGATATCCTGTTCTAGAATTGCACGAGATCATTTTGTTAGTGTACTTCATCATTAGGATTGATATTAGGCTTACTATACGCGTTGCTCCTGAGTCACGTTTTGCTTTGACAAATTTCATCTCTTGGGATACAATTATTTACAGAGATTTCTCTTTCTAGACTATGAAATTCATGGCTATGGCTTTCTTAGCATGGATTCGAATAACAAGATGTGTCGTTTCATTCCTCTTTAGGGTCTTATTTTTCTGATTTCTTTATCTGGTAGTGCCTAGTGTTTAGGTTTCTTACAATTGATTGATGTTCAATTATACCATGAACAGGTGTTCATATTGCCTCGAGGTTTTGTTGTTAACCTTTCTCTTAGTGTGATGGCAAGATTCATTGCGTCTCTGGCTTGAGATACAGTGTGAGAAGTTGGGTAAAACTGAAGGGGATACGTCCACAAGAACTACCATTCTATGAAGCACTAATCTATGTTTTCTATGCATCTGTGAGAACGAAGTAAAAGAATTTGGGGTTTCCATCTTTCAGATCCCGATCCATACTCAGTCATTAGTTCCTAAAGGACGTGGGGTTGATTTCCATTGAGGGAGAATTTGAGAGAGCTTGGCTGTAAATCTGTAATACATGGTATGATGCAATATTTGTATATTGGTATTGGGGCGCAGAATGTCTGAAATGTACCTTTGTTTTGGAGCACATTGGGGAAGTTTGCTGTTAAAGGGTGACATGCTCCACTTTTTATGGCATATTTTACTGCGAAAGATAAATGTGCCTGCTTGGCTTGTTGAAGAATCACTTCTTAGATCCGTTCAGGAGCCAATAAAAATAACCCCATGAAAAGTGGAGCTAATGAAAAACAACATCATTTTTTCATCAACCGTGGTTTATGATGAAGCTTCTGCATTTTTTTGCTGTGAGAGCAAGACCCAGATGCAAATCCAGCTGGAGAATATTGGCATATGAATTATGATAAGCTTCTCCATGATTATTGGCATATGAATCATTAATATTGACTTGGAAATTCATCTAATTTCTAGTTACGCTGTTTTCCAATCAGGAACTCCAACAGTCTGTTGATTATGCACTCATGTTTTTAGGTGTAAGAACAACATGAACACCTTGGTCATGTCTCTTGCTCCCAAGTTCACAAAGTTGCAAACTCTGATTCTTCGCCAAGATAAACCCCAGCTTGAGGATAATGCTCTCGAGGTGATAGCAAATCACTGTCATGAACTGCAGGATCTGGACCTGAGCAAAAGCTTTAAGCTAACTGATCGTTCTCTATATGCCCTGGCGCATGGCTGTCCCAATCTCACTAAACTAAATATCAGTGGCTGTACGACTTTTACTGAAGCTGGGCTTATATATCTTACTGGCTTTTACCGGAAGTTGAAGTCCCTTAATCTTTGTGGTTGCGTAAGAGCTGCGTCAGATAGGGCACTGCAGGTATAGTTGAACTTTTCCTCATCCTGGATTAGCTTTCATGTTCGATGTGGTTTTTTCTTCATTAAACAGCGGTTATTCATATGCAGGCCATCGGATATAATTGCAGCCAGCTTCAGTTTCTGAACTTGGGTTGGTGCGAGAATGTCGGTGATCTAGGAGTAACAAGTCTAGCATATGGCTGTCCCGATCTCAAAACACTTGACTTATGTGGTTGCGTTCTTATAACAGGTAGGTCAAGTGGAAGAATCGTGTTTAGGAATGTATTGGGAGCCTAGTATTTGCTTGCTTGCATTTTCTTTCTTCTTCTGTGCTCTCGGAGGCATATTCGCAATTGTTTAAACTTCTTCAGCTCTCACTCAACTCTAGCTGAATTTTGTCTGTTGATATCTTGGACATTTCATGCATCAGGCATCTCTTTTTCCCATTCTTGCACCTCTGAAGAGGGCAAAGAGGGAGAAAGCCGGTCCCTCTTGTTAGACGAGTTCCGTATGTTACACACTCATGAGACACTCATCTCATGAGTGTCTGGATGATGGGTTTTGTAAGAATCAAACTTCAAAGTAGTCTCTCATTCTATGTACAAGATTGTGTATGTAACTATCCCCCCAGACTCTTCTGTAAGCTGGAGCGTCTTAACTTCAAACCTTAAATTGGCACAAACTTATTCATTATCAGGTGCTATATACGTTAATAAGCAGCGACTCTGGCCCAGGTAGCTTCAAGTTCAAGTGTTAATAAGCGGCGACTCTGGCCCAGGTAGCTTCAAGTTCAAGTGTTCCATTTTTGAGTATGTTTGTCTGAATCTCTCACATCTGTTGCAGATGAAAGTGTAATTGCTTTGGCAAGCAGATGTCGCCACCTGCGATCTTTGGGACTGTACTACTGCCAGAATATTACAGATAGAGCGATGTATTCTCTTGCTCAAAGTTGCCTCAACGAAAAGCACTTAATACGCGAAACTGTGAAAAGTAGGTGTGCTGAAGATGGACTAAGGAATCTAAATATCAGTCAGTGCACTGCTCTGACTCCTCCAGCAGTGCAAGCGGTGTGCGATTCATTTCCTGCACTGCACACTTGCCCAGGGAGACACTCTCTCATCATTAGTGGTTGCCTCAGCTTGACGTCCGTGCACTGTGCTTGTGCTGTCCAAGCTCACCGAGCTCCCGCCACGTCTGCTCATTAAAGCGACCAATGGCCAGATATCACCTAGAGGAGAAGCTGGTGTAATGGCACTTGTACATACAGAGGCTTCCCTGGTTTCATGACTTGTCCAAGGGTTTTGTTTGGTCTTTCATGACCAGTGAAGCAGACTTTACGTGAATTTCGGACTTCTGGTCGCTCTGGGCTTGTCTTGTGTATACTGAACCTTTGATAAATGTCCTCTCATTTCCATTGACATTATGCACGCTCAAGTTTGTGAATGAACTTCAGATTCATGTTCTGAGAGACTTCTTTTGAGTTTATGCTTAACTAAAGATCCGTGTATTTGCTCTTGATAACATGAGCTCATCGTTGTTGCCTCAGTTTTGCGTAAGGTTCATATGCTTGAAACATGCCTCGACTAGTCAATTAGAGATTCTACAGCAAGGCATTAGGGGCATTAGGTCTGGCATTCTCAGATCAAGAGACAAGGGCTACTTGTCCAGAATAAGCCCGTGATTAGGCACTAATCGAGTAAGGACAATGATGCCCAGGAGTTCGACTCAATATTGGCTGGGTGCCAGCCGTGACATGAATCCCAATATGTACATCCTAGAAAATATACGATTGTCTCGACTGGCAGAAATATAAAACACTGGAACATTAGTGGAAAATGTGGCTCAATCACGGGCCGCCACAAATCATAAATCTCAAGTTTCAACTGGCTTTTTCCAGACTCGATTCCGGACCTTGAACCACAGTATTAGCAACAACGTACACATGACCAAAGAAAATTGCATATCATATCCTGTGTGCCTACCCCGTAAAAACCCATAGTTGAATATCGCCGGTGAAACCTTCCCTGGATTGCGTATGACATCTATGACATAAAAGACATCATTCTAATAAGAATAGAAGCTGAAGCTGATAGGTTAAAGAAAGGCCAACGCTGCTAACTAAAAGTTAAGCGAACGAAACACTACCTAGTAGACAACTGCAATGCGGAAAGAATGGTACAGTTCACCTATAGAGGCAAATCTATTCCCTGTTGTCCCACCTGGAAGACTCCAGTTGCACACAAGCCCAAATCGCGTGGGAGATGAACAATTCGTGGACTCTTAAAGATAATCATTTATGTTAATGCTTGCTCTTGTCGAATCTCACTACAAGGCAAGTAAT
This sequence comes from Drosera spatulata, assembly GCA_035668315.1. Lineage (NCBI taxonomy): Eukaryota > Viridiplantae > Streptophyta > Magnoliopsida > Caryophyllales > Droseraceae > Drosera > Drosera spatulata. The sequence goes on from JAOVYX010014322.1 coordinate 24,470, forward strand.
GTTGTCGGAGCTCCCCCTTGCATGCGCTTCCTCTGTGAGCTTTCTGGTTGCGGTCGCTGCATCGTTTATTTTCTGCACAATATTGACAGCGTCCTGCAAGGAATTAACGATATAGAGCTGGTTAACAACGATCAAAACTAGCAGAGCTTTTGCGGACACTCTTACAGCTCCAGAATACCAAATGAACCTTCTATCTTGTTTTACTTTATGGATTGTTGAAATGATTGAATGACAGCCACTCATTTTACAGTGTTCTGTAGTATCTTTATCTTGTATGGCTGTTCGATGACGAGTCTTTTACAATTTTGAATCTATCTATGAATAAAATTATCAAAATGGGTCATTTTTCAAAATATAGTAAGAGAAGATCCTCTGCGTCATTTTCTGAAGAAGACACAGGGTGTTTTTATCTGAACCAAAGGCACAGGGCGTCTCCCTTTGACTAGGGAAATAATCCCACACCCCACACTCACACCTATTAATAACATTATAATTCAATCAAAACACTTTAAATATTATCATTATGTTGAAAATATAACTCCATAAATTATCATATTTCTTATGATTGATTCATTCAAAAAATATAACTCCGTAAAAAACAATGATTGATCAATTGTTATGGTTATAATGATATAACTTGAAAAGTTTTAACATGATATATGGATATTATGATATTGTAATTACAAAAAAAAAAAAAAAACAAGATCATATATTTTTTATTAATTACAAATAACTTGAATATATGGATAATTTTTTCGAACTAATTAAACTAATTCATATCCACGAACTAATAATATTGGATTTGTTCCGTTTTTCATATGTTGTTGAAGAATTTCTTCCAACACCTCATCTGTCCTAATCGTTTGAAATTTTCAACGATTTGTAGTGCTATTTTTGTAGACGTAGGAGATCACCGGATCTGAACATATAGTTTTTCACGCTGCAGGATCGTTCTCGAGAAAAGGGATGTAATTCCTTATGAATTGAAGAGTCGTATACAAACTGTTAGAAAAGTCAGTTTACCATCATAAAAAGATCAGTCAGGGGTTGTGCCTCTCGGCGCCGTGCTTTGGTCTCCTCCATAGTATAGATGAACAAAGATATTATCTGAACTTGTACTTGAGTTTGAAGTTTCGTGGTTGGTTGTGAGACTCATCGCCGGCCATGCAGTGACTCCGCGATTGTTGACGTCGATCTCGTACATTTTGCACAATCATGTAATGTTAAGTTGAATATTGATCATCCGTAATCTCATACGGTTTGAAGCCTCCAGCTCCAATTCGTGAACGGCATGCGTCGGCAATTTCCCTTCCGAATCTTAATCTTCCGTACATCTCTGTCCTCCTGTAATCGACCTGAGTTGCATAAATTTCGAACGGTTGGCCCATTGAATGACAGTAACGAAGAGGATAGAACCAATTTTTTTCAGAATCGATCTGTATGTAGTTCACCTCAAGAGAATCCTCGTTTGCATACATGATTTCCATTTTGGAGTTCGCTTTGAACACGCCGTCCTCCGCTTGAATCCTGACCACCAATTGGGCATAAGAGTCCTTTAGTAAACGCATTTCAAATATTCTTAACTGTTCACTGAACCAAGAAATTTTTCTTCCGTGGTCAGATCGGATAATCAACTCCGTTCGACGTGTTTAATCTCTATCTTGATGAACCCTATATTCCTGAAAAATGAAAGACAAAATAAAAACGATAACACATCAAACATAATAGTTAGAGTCTCATAATACATAACATCGGATTGCATATTACAAAGTAAAAGATAAATATAGATTTTATTTATAAGTGTTAATCTTGTGTCTTTTTTTATGATCAGATATTTTTTTAAGATATTGGTTAGACAAACAAACAGATTTTGTAACTATGATACATTGATGATTATTTTTGGAAATGATCGATAAAAAAAGAATAGAATATAACTAAAACAACACGATACTGGTTTACATGATTGATGAATAGATCTATACATACACGTAATACACGATCGATAAATAAAATCATAAACTATTGGAAAAAAGAAACTGATTTACATGATCGATGAATTGAATGAAAACTATACGTCAAACAAACTGTTGTGAATGATGGATAATACATAAGTCATAATCCGTGACATCAAAGTCCAACACTATATAGTACATGATAAATCATCGTCATAATGAAACTGTAAAATCTGAACTACATCGTCATAATTAAACTGTAAAATTCGAACTACATAATACATAAGTAGAAAAACCAGAGAACTCATGTATACATAATACATAGGTAGAAAATCCAAAGAACTCGTCTATACATAATACATAAATAGAGAATAAATCAATCTCGTCCTTGTCGGCCTCCCCTGCCCCTAACTCTTGCTGTCCTTGGGCCGCCTGTATAGGTAGATGGAGTGAACCTACCCGGTGGTGCACGATGCCTCGGTGATAAATCATGTGAATGATCGACATCATCACGATCTGCAGCATCATCGTCCCCGTCTAGACCTGTAGTCTCAACGATAGCCTCGTCATGATGATGAGTAGCTCCTCCATGATAATGTCGATCATGAATAGAAGGATCGACATGGCCCTGCTCGTCGTCTGTACGTTGGGTAGGCTCATCGTCTAACGATCCAACCTCTGAATCAAAATCCTGCTCAAGTCCATCCTCCGACGCGCTGTCTCTCAAATGATGGAATAGATCTCGTAGCTCACGAGACTCTCATGTGCGATGATCCTCCGCGAATCAGAGCACGAACAGTAGTAGCAGCATGGAACAGGCCTCTGATGACATCTGTGCGACAAATCCTAGGAAGACCTATGCGTTGTGTGATCTGATGATACCATAGCAAATAGCCTGGGGCAATGAAAGGATCGATCTCGGTCTAAAGACGACATAGCACAAAATGACGTTCAGCGTCATTCCAACGATCGACGTGTGCCTGATGATGACGGAGCCAATCAAAATCTCCACCTCGTCCACGCCTGATGAGGTCATATAACTCATCATGCATGCTGTGTCCCGATGGAATTGTCTGGATCCAATGAAACTGTCGTGCCGTACGAAATGGCACGTATTACTCCACTATAGCAAAATGGATGAGAGGAACATGAGAGAATCAAATGACTCTGTCCCTCTCATCCAATAAATCCTCTGGAATGTCATCCAATCTATTCTCGATATATGGCTCCTAAATGAACTCAATTGCTGGATACTGATCCAATAACGAGCGATAATGACGAACACTGGAGCTGCGGTATCTCATAAGGTTCTTGTCCTTAACGACGGACCATCTTTACATGAAAAAAAGTTGTTTTTGATTATAAAAACCATAACGGTAAAGAAAATTACATTTCTTTTGAAAATGACATTAACTAGTTACCTGTAAGCTAAAGGAAAAATCACAACAAGAGATTGTGGATCCGCAATCTCGCTCGGTCTCACCATCGGGATCCTCTCCCAGGACCAAAGCTGTAGTAGAATAGCGCAGCCACCGATCCTCGACCTGGCGTGGCCATCCTCAGATCTGGTAGTCTCAGAACAACAGAGGGCCTTATATAAAAAGGACAGAATGACGGAGCCCCAAGAATAGCTAAAGATGTCACTCCAGCGATTAAGCACATAAGCCACATGAGCGGCACCTCCCCTCCGGTGCCATTTGGAAAGAGCTGAGATCCTATCAAATGTAAAATATAAGCTCTAGCGTATCTAGTAACTGTCAGCTCGTCCGCATCGGCCGGTAGCTCTCTGAAGTGAGTACGAAGCCAGGCAATAGTACAGTATGACCTTCGACGTCCACTCGAAGTCTGCCCAAGAAGCTGATCGCATAAGGCGTAATAGCCGTCTCCAGTGGGAACGATGATCGGTGTCCCATAACTACGAAAACCAAGAAGTAACGCTACATCCTCTATCGTCACGGTGGCCTCCCCAGATCGAAGATGGAACGTGTGCGTCTCACGTCTCCACCTCTTCACCAGTGCTGTAACCAGACAATAATCGATGGGAATGTTCACTATCCTGTGGAACCATCGAAACCCTATCCGGCTATCGCAAGCCGGTCCAATACCCTCTCATGTGGATCCCATGAATGATGTCGTATGATCAAAAGACGATCCGACTCCTAAAATATAAATAATAAAAGAAATATACCGACTAACGGACCCGGCACGTGCACATTGTCAATAATCTCGCCCTCCACCTCCAGTGGCGTTGGAGCACTACTGCTGTTGCCTCGTAAGGTATGACCCCTAGGTAATCTCAATTGGGATGGCATCTAAAGTAGTTATCACATTACAAGGATAAATATAATGAAACGAAGAAGTTATATAATTTTATTACGGGTTATGATCTGAAAAACTTATTACAAGGATCAATAACCGACATAGAAATGATACAGACGAATCTAAAACAAACGATGAAAAATCTCCTAATCAGTCCGTGACGAGCGTTGCTCGGCCGCGAACTTCCTTCTCCAGCGTTGTTAGGCGGCCTTACTCAAAAAGGACCAAGCACGCCTTCAACAGGTGGAATAATAGGTGACGGTTGAACAGGAGCTTCTTCGTTTGGATAGTTCTGACGGTTATGACCAGGTTGTCGGCACTTTCTGCACCTAGGCCTTGAAGAACTAGAACTACCGACTCTGCTGGGACAACCCCGTACGTTATGCACAACTTGCTTACACTGACGACAACGGATGTCCTCCCGGACACGTCGAACATCCATCTCATTATAGATACGATGTGTCCTCGATATGCCCCTGTTCCTCTTCGTTTCCGGCCGAGGCATGATGACGGGACCTTCGTAGGGTGGGCAGACACTAGGATCACGAACAACCCTGAACTACGATGTCCAAGTGCTGAGATGAGTGGTCATCCTATAGCAGTCATCGACGTATGGAATTGGATCTACATGAAACTGCATACAACACTTCATGCCGTGGCTACAAGGATAGTGATACAGTTGTCATTTCCCACAAGTGCATGTGCGTTCCAAGAAGTTGACTTCGTGAATGTGGTTGCCTTTGGTGATTGGTTCGTTCCACAAACGACCGATCTTCACCTCGAAACATCTAGAATCGTGATGGAACATAGTGACGACATGATTGTGCGCCTTGTTCTTCTTATTCCGAAAATGATGCATAACTAAATGGCTCATCACCAATCCCTCAGCGATCTCTGCCTCAGACTTCATCCTTCAATCTGTGTAATAGAAATTGTATCGGTAGAATGTGAACTGCACCAGCACAGTAATAGGGACGGACCGACAATCCTTGAGCACGGAATTGAAAATCTCTGATTGGTTGTTCGTCATGATACCGTATCTTCACCCTCCGTCATGAGCCAACGACCATTTCTCCACATCATATGCGTTAACTATCCACTCGTATGCCCTTTAACTCTCCTATTGGATCGTGTTCATCTCGGCTTCCCATTTTGTCATCGATTGCTCGTAACAAAGCGTCTTCAGCCGGTTTCCTCAGACTTTCGAACTCATGTGCTTATCAAAATTCTTGGCGAAGAGACGAGCACATACACGATGACATGCATTGGGTTCTGACCAACGCTTAGACTCGCGCATCACCCTCAAAATACCAACATGGCGATCAGAAATGATACAAATGCCTGCTCTGTCGCCCACCACCTATACAATGATAATATTGAAATAATTAAAAGTTGCATGTATTCCTTATCAATTAAAGTTTTCAACTTAGATTCAAAAATTTGGCTAACCTGTCTCAGACCTTCGAAGAACCAAGACCATGTCTCCACCAACTCCTTCCCTTGCACCGCAAAAACAATGGGAAAGAGCTTATTATTAGCATCATACCCCACTGCAATGTACATGGTGTCGTGGTACTTCCCCTTGAGAAGAGTAGCATCAACGCTGATAACGGGACGACAATGCTTCCAATCTTCGATTGAGGCTTCGAAAGCCCAAAAAACAACAGTGAACCACACATGATTGGGAATATTCATCGACGTACAACGATAGACTACCACCGAATCAGGGTTGGCTAGCTTCACGACATCCAAAAACTTAGGAAGCATCGCAAATGACTTATCCCAATCACCTAAAAGATCTGCAATACCTTTCTGTTTGGCAAGTCATGCTTTCCTGTAACTGATCCTACGATGATAATTCCTCTATATCATCGTCCGGATGACCTGGACTTTCAATGAGATGTCTGCGGCCACGACATGCTGAATGTGATCCGCAACGAACTGCAACGAGGGCTGCGCGTGATCATCCCCAAAATTCTGTGTGTTGCAAGTGTGAGCCTCGATAATTTTGTTGATCCTCAATCTGTTGCTACCTTTTGGTTTAATGGCTCTGAGACGCCATTTGCAGCTACGTGGCTCATCTTTCTTCCACTGTTTGCATCTCAAATCAATTATCGCTCCCTTTGATGCCAACACACAGTATTCAACCCCATGACGGATGACCGAATCTGCTACATGGTGTAAACAATTCTTCTTAGAATCAAACTCCATGCCAACCCTGAGGTCAGACTGAGACAGGACAATAATCCGTTCGTCACGATCGTTCACTGCTTCTGGTATCCAGCTTACATCGGTGTACATTGAAACAGGATGACTCCATCCTGGGATCGGAGCAGCAATAACATTGTGCTCACCAACATGATCGACATCATCAGCATCATCCTCACCCTCACCCTTACCCTCACCCTCTTCGGCTTGCATATGATCCTCACCATCATTGACATCCTCACTCTCAAAACTCGTAGGCTCATCGACATTTTCATCGTCCGTTGCTCCGTCATCTCCCTGGAAATCAACCTCGTCTTCGATGTCCACATCATCGTCAAAGCTCGATAAACACTCGTTCCCACTATATTGCATCCAAATAGTCCCTTCTGATGCTACACGAGCAGGAACGATGGACAGATCAACAGCATGATCGTCATCGTCCTCATCGTCAGTCACTTCCACGGCCATAGATGGTTGAGACTATGTTGAAACAGATTGATGAAAATGTACTGGAAAAACAGAATGTGCCGGAACGTCGGGGACATTGCGCTTCACGTACCACATCGCATAACATTGAGCGTTCAGAAGTATGTCGAATGATATTTGCAAAAACACATCATCCTTTAGCTGAAACATGTGTGACGTGCCCTAACTTTGAGGCAGTTTAGCCTAGATTTTGATTTCAGACGGTTCCTAACTCACACCAACTTTCTCACAGATGCCCATTGCATAATCTGTCAATCCCCAGCTAGGTGTGAAGTTCAGAAGGACTTCGGTTCTTCCTAGAACTGATAGTCGTCGTTAATTTTCGTACATCGTGTATCCCAGTAACAAAAAATTGGGAATTAATGGAATGCCATACCTATATCATTTTCAAACCATTTTCACATCATTTTCTAATTATTATGAAGTAACTATTACTTTTG
>JAOVYX010014333.1:0-31872 GCA_035668315.1 Drosera spatulata
CTTAAAAACTGTTTTAATTAATCAGAGACCTGAATATGAAGACAAGAGAATGCAACTCCTTGTCCTTTTAATTCGATCTTGAATATTCTTAATAATTCCGTTTCACCATTCAAAGTTTACTAATCCCATATTTAAGACAAAGCACACCTAGCAAGATCTACATTTCTTAATTGATTTAACGTGTAGTTCATGTGCTTCCGGCGCTATGTTTATTTGTGTTTAGTTTCAGTGGTCCAAATTCGGCGCTATGTTAAACCAAGATCAAGTAAATGCTCCCGGCCTATGGCACAACCTAAGACTACGAACATTTTTATGGTACGTATCAAATCGTTACAGCATACTAACTTCTTTCTCATCCACTACCACTAAAAAAAACTCTTTTTTTTTTTTATCAAATTCAATAAAAATTCAACACATACATAAAATCGTATACGAGTCAATTATGACATTTAATTTGGGACAAAGGGAGTAAAACTTTATCTGATATCAGTAATGTCTGATACTATTCAATTGTTTGATTATTGCTTAATGTAGATTGATAAAGACGCATAAGAGCACTTGCATTGGATTATGTAAAATAGGTAAATTATGTAGTTTAGGTAATGAAAAGGAGAAATTAGGCAAAAACTAGACCTCCAGCACAACCCCACCCCCTCCCCAAATTATCTATTATGTATAATTATGAACAGTGAGTTGATAAAGTTGTCAATGCACTATAACATCTGTAACTAACAAAAAATTATTTTTTTATTTTTTATTTTTAAGTTGTATTGTTTCCCTCTTTTCTCGCTGGTGCCTTGGCTGGTATCTCGAAGGCGGCCCGCAGGTTGTTTGACAATCGAAATCCAGGAAGAGTGGTGGTTAGAGTGGTGGTCGGGCCGAATTTATGGAAATACAAGAGAACCGAGGGCGATGGAGTGGAGAAGCTGTTGGTGGTATTATGGCGTGCGAAGGAAACAATTGCGAAGGTTTGCTGGCTGACATGGGGCGAGCTTTGGTTGCTGTGGGTGGCTCAACGACGAGCTCAGGGGAGGACGACGACTTCATCGATGGGATGGTGGTTGTTCAGGGCGGCGTCGCTAGTTGTGTGTTTGGTGTAGGTTTGGATGTCTTGCGCCATGGAGAGTGAAGGGGAAAGTGAAAGTGAAAGTAAGATGTGAAGAATATATAATATTATTAGTATAAAAATATAGAGATTAATATAGAGATTCTAATGTAGTGTGTGATAAATAGAAATTCTGTAAAATATGAAAAAGGATGGATTCGAGTATGTAAAATAGAGAATCTGTTGAGAGATTCTAATGCAAGTGCTCTAAGGCCTAATCGTTAACAACAAACAAGAAAAATATAAAGAAAAAAACTAACAAAACAATTATATTTTTACAATACTCCTTTCGTCTTACATAAATTACAACACGTTATTAAATGTGGACGTCCTACATAAATTACGATGTTTTCTTAATAGACAAATATTTTGCGTATAAAAGTCCAAAATATCGCTATTTTTATATCATATCTTTTTCATCATTATTTTTTCATTCTCTATTCACTCATAATTTTTTCTTATTTTTTTTTTTATCATCACACAAAGATATTTTTGTCAAATATTGCAACAAAATCAATGATTTTATTAATAATTATATTAAATCAATTTTGTAATTTATGTGGAACGGAAAGGATAGATTTGAATAAGATAGTATGAATATACATTTCAGTATTTCACATAGAAGCTCAAATATCGCCCGAGAGATTGAATTGTTGGTATTGAGTACTTAATCAGGAAAAAAAATGTCGCTCAGATTTCGTACTGCAGTGAAGAAAATAAGTCGAAGATGTCAAATCGCAAAAATATCACATCATACCATGATATGTCTTATTAGTGCAATAATGGACTTATTGTATTGATTGATGGAGTAGTTGTCTTGTGTTACTAATCATCAACGCGCAATTAGCTTCGTGAAGTCACCGAAGGTGCACCTGTCAAGACTTAAAGAATATAGTATCACCATTTTGATAGAATTTTCATAAAGTTAGCTACCACAAATAAAAAAAATCTAGCGCATACTATGTTGGACTAGGACACCCTTAATTTAAAGGCAATACAACATAAGTTGGAAAAGCATCAATATATAGACTATCTTACAACAACTCTATTCATGGATTATCATAGGGGTTGTTTTTTTGTATCTTTTGACAAGCGAAATGATAATCTTGAGTGAAAAACTTTTACCTTTTATACCCATGAATTGTTATTTAAGTTGTCATATATTTTTGATGCAGTATTTAACATCTCAATTAATTTTCATCAATCATTCAACATTCCATTTAGATTTGATGTAGATATTGAGAATACAATCAATATTGAAATTTAAAACTCAAAATAATAATATATATATATAGATATTGAGTTACTTCTCTCATTATTAATTGATTTTAAGTTGAGACCCCATAAATTTAATATGGTATTAGAGCCCAAAATGTCCAACGATTCAACACTCGAGGCTATCCAAATATGTATTCGCGTTTTAAGCCCAAAAGAAACATTCGTGTGATGAGACGTGTTTAGAATACAACTCATATTGGAATTTGAAGCTCAAAATAACAATATATATACCAATTGATTTTGAGTTGAAATTCCGAAAATTTAATACTCCATCCATCTTATATAATTATAACAAATTTTTTTTAACCGTCCCAAAATAAATAAAATATTTTTTATAATCTTTTAACATAAAAAAATACCAAATCAATTTTATTTGTTACAATATATCCATTAATTTCTCTCTCAGGTGTTACGGTAACCCTCACTACCATAAAAATAATACGTATAATTCACGTGTCGAGTCAATACGTTATAATTAATATGGAATGGAAGGAGTAGTAGATATATGACAATGTCATTTTTATTATCAAATTTGACAAACAAAATGACATTGATATTTTTTGATAATTCAAATGATGACGCGGGGTAGATGTATTTGTCATTTGAATTGCCAAAGACTCCCATTATCCTAATTTATATGTAACATTTTTTTTCAATCTCAATTTATTTGCAATATTTTCGTTTTATTTTAGTTAATGTTTAATTTAAAAAAATCGTTTGGTACAGTATATATCTGCAACTTTCTCTCACAACAATCCCACTATCCCTAATTTTTTTATCAATTTTTATAAAAATTCAACACACACCTAAAATTTTATGTCGGATCAAACAATTACAAGTATTATGAAACCCGGGGATAAAATTGACAAACGATTGCTTTTATAAAAATTACTCCGTACTACCAGTAGAAAGCATATCAGGAATAGTACATTGCAACTTGATAGTATAGGGTGATGCCACCTCAATGCTCTTAACTCAAGCACATCAGAACTTCAACATCAAAGTTCCCTGGATGTGTAAAATTATACAGTACTTTTGTCAAAAGTCAAGTCAATCTAATTGAAAGCTGAAGTTACAAATGGATACCTATGATGAACAACATCCGATCATCTCTCTGATCAACAACACAACAAAGGATACTGAAACTGCATGTTAGTTTCGCTTCTTTTCCCGTATTTTTTGGCCCAAAAGTGGATCTTGTGTACCGATTTAACTGTAGGCATGACACTGGTTATGCCGCCGACAACAGACTAATATACGTGCATGATTAGGAACGATTACTTACGATGCTGCTAAGCTAATATGACCATCTGGTTTGAACCAAGGAGAACAACAAGGCATATTCACAGAGCTCAAAGCTTGAGTGACACATGCACGAAGAGCAACCACCACCCAGAACGTCATTCGAAATGCTGCTTCCTGCTCCCAAGTTTAACCAGTAGTTGGTCAATAAACATGTACTGTATAACTTCAAGCTTGTGTATCACTCATCGGTAGCACTTACCCAATAAAAATAAAAAAATAAAATAAAGAAGAAGAAGAAATAACCTCGGACAAAAATTTGGCTCAAGCGAAAAAATACACATCCGTTCCACATTATGTGATTTCTCCATATGTAAGCACAAATACAGCTGAATACACACGATACAAGAAAATACGCCCAGCAGATGGGACCTGATTATACAAACCACAAAGATCAAGATCCCTGTCAACATTAGCTCGATGGTGTAGCAAGTCCGAGATTAAGTAATTCTCTGATGCCGCCCTTAGTCTTCTCACGTAAAGAAACATCAGGAATAGATTCAATCACCTCGGCCCCGAAAGAGAAGATGAGGGACCTTCTAGCCGTTTCTGCATCAATACCTCGGGCCTGAAAGTAAAAGAGTTGGTCCTCTTCCAGATCACTTATTGCAGCACCATGGGAGCACTTGACATCATCAGCGATGATCTGAAGATTCGGTTTGAGGTTCACTGTTGCCCTTGGAGCAAGCAAGAGAGTCCTCGTTAGTTGGCCTGCATCTGTTTGCTGTGCAAATCTGGACATTGAATTTGAAAAATTATAAGAATTTGCAGCACATCAGCAAGAGCAGTAATCTTAAAATCGACCCGGATGAATCCTCAAGATGTGCCACAGCAATGCAAATGCTATACACATCAGATCATTGGGACAAAAAGAGAAAAGAAGAAGTCTGAAGCTAAGTTGTGTAACAGTTTTGGTCATCTATGTGTTCCATCCGTGAAGTAGTAGAAGCCAGCCAATGACATCAGGGAAGAAAGCTGCCATTTGTTATAGACCTTGTGAGTCCAAATCTGCTCTTGCCAGGAATTCTGTGAGCAGTCCAACGGCCAAAGCAAGAAGCCATATTTTCCCCGAGATTCAAAGATGTCAATATAACACACTAGTAACATAAATTTTCAACCTATAGATCAAGCTCATTCTAGACATCAGTCATCAGTAATGAATATACATGATATAGCAATACCGTAATAGCCAATCCAATAACATCACCTACTGGTGTAAAACAGTCATCAAGGCCGAGATTATTACCTATTTACTCTTACATTCCCATCAAATACAGCTTGTCCTTGAGAATGAGCGACGATGCATTTATGAAGTTGTCGTGAATAACCTCGGGGATGATCCAAGACCACTCTACTATGCAGATCCTGTGTCTGATCAGCCATAGACAAGTGCAAGGTCGACAATTCTGTCGAAGTATCTGGGCCAACTTGCTGAACATGGAGATTATGCCTGCTCAATTTTCCACCACAACTTACCTCTACAAGCTTGTAACTACTGCCTGATTCCTGTACATGAACGATTCAAATTCAATATGAATGGTTTTTCATGTGGGAACCGAAGCTCAAACACTATCAAAGGACTTCAAATCATAAAGCTAAGCTCATCAAAGCGTAAGTGAAATACAGTCAAGAAATGATATCATGTGAAAGGGTTACCTGCCTTACAGATGTCCACTTTACATGAGTGGCTGTCGTAGATTGACTTTGCATATAAGAATGGTTAACCTTCGCACCTTCTCCAACCACAATCTCTAGAACTGAATTTGTCCAATAACATTTACTCTTATCTCCACTTGAAAACTCTTCTACTATTCCAATCTCCGCTCCTTTCTCCACAAACACTAGAACCCTTGGATTTGACATGGGAAGCTTGTTTGACTCGCTTTCCATCACATTAGATGGATGATGCCGCAAATATAATGAACTATCAAGACGACATCCTTCTGGCACATAAACAAGTATCAAGTCTGGAGCTCCAACCCCGTTGAGCAAAGAAAACAGATCACCATCGAAATTTGAAACAACTTCCAAAATCTTTCTCATAATAACCTCTGAAGATAGATTTGACAAGCTACCAACAAACACTCCATCCGGTAGAGCTGACAAATCGGAGAGCGAATTCACAATGTACCCATCAGCAATTACAAGACCAGGTATCTTGGTATCAACAAATGTATTTAAGAAGGCCAATTCTTGGGGAGGACTTGCAATTGGTTGGATATGTGAACTTTTGATAAAGGAGATATCAGTAAACCTAAAAGGCTCATCTTTGCGTGAAGGCCATGAACAAGCCAGGAGGGACTCGGATGACGAGTCTCTCAGCTTCTTCAGAGGAAGTGGTGTGGGTGAAGACGACGACAAAAATGAGGAAACTGAGTCTTCAAGTGTTTCCGCAATTTTAAGGACAAAAGGATCAGAGAGGGCAGCAACGGTTACAAGTTTGGCTTTAGACAGAATCCTAGGCTTGCATTTGGGTTCAACTCGTAACCTTGTTCTGGGCACTGACAACTCAGAGAGATGAGGAGACACATAAAGCCTTTTGAAGTCTACACAAAGATTGGTGGCCAAGGTAGAAGCAGCCATTGACTTTTTCAGTAAGGATTATGCACCAGACTTAATTTGGTTAACCATGTAGCGTACACATTGCTAGATTCGAAGGAGATGATAGAGACAGCAATCAAGTCATTATCTGAAAGTTGAATTAGGAGGAATAGCGGAGAAGATTTCAGCTTTACGTGCTCCTAAACCTGCAAGCAAACATCGTGGATTATGTTAAAAAATACAGAGATGAAAAGAATGAAAAATTAACAAGCAGGATCCACAAGTGAAAAGAAATATAATACACCATCTGGAGCAAGAATTTACATCTACATTGACATTGAAGGGTATTTAGAAAAAAAAAAAAAAAACAGCATCAGACGCCATCAACCATTTCCTTGTCCTTTCCTCTATCGTATCGATCAAGCAAGCAGGCATTAAGGGACACAAAGTCTGCGTAAATTAAAAACCAAAACCTGGCACAACCTCTGATACAAATATTTTCATAGGACCGAGCCAAGGTGGAACATATGCAGGCCTACTTCCTATATCAAGATATTGTCCGTTTTGAGCTTGCCACAACGACCTGTATGGATTTAAAACACGTCTTGACAATTAGGGCTTGTAATCTTTCTTATAATCATCACCTTACCTCTCCACAACCGATGTGGGAAACTAACACCCAACAATTTTGACGTTTGTCATCCTTGTACAGATTATTTACATTATGTGGCTTATCACTCAGATTGTCAACTTTGAGGAACTACGAAAATTTGAGATAGCAGAAAATATTGACGAGCTAAGCTTTGTCAGCAGATAAAAAGCTCAACCCTAGTTCTACCCGAACTTTCAAAACCACATCTACATGGTAGGTATTTGAGCAACCAAGCAATCTAAACCAAAGCTGAACAAACGGATCACGTCTATATTCTCTCCAATATAATTTGGACGGCAAGCCTAGCATTCCTGTTTCTACTTTCTAGTTAATCTAAAAGGTAATCCATCTTCTCCAAGGTTTCAAAAATTGACTCACTCTCCTCCCACGCGTCTCCTTCAACCATTTCAAAAGGAGGACCCAGATTTTGGCTTTCTCAACGTGAATATGAAGCAAAACCCAGTAACCTGCTAAAAGGAAGGACAACTCAACTCATGCTCGCATCTTCCTCAATTCATAGCCTTCCTTTCGACTTATCTGCTTGTGAATTGTAAATGAGACTCTAAATGGCATTGAAATTGACTCGTAAGTCGTAATGGTTTCCCTAGTAGCAGTTGGCCACTACTTCAAGAGGCCCTGACCCCCACGCGGCCGGTTTGATTTTTATCTGATCAGAGCTTGGACGATAAACAATCATGAAAAAGAACTAGGGTTTCATAGACGCGCTCTATAAATACATTAGAACACATTACTTTGTTCGTGCTATTTTTTTTCTTTTATTTCTCCATTCTTAATTAGCGTCTCAATTAAGCTCATCCCATTGTTTATATTCGCGTATTCATCGACGATTCATTATTATACGTATATAAGTTACATTTAATTTTAATTCGTATTGAATTATCGTCAATTGTTACCCTAATAGTGATTGCCAAACCAAACCATCACCCCATATGCCATCCTCATCTCCCCAACTCACCGCAACCTGCAGATCGTCTCAGTAGAATCCCAAACTCCAGCAATTTACACCATCAAACATCAGGGCATCACAAACAGTCTCAGATCACGACCAAGGGAGTTAGGAGGGGATGGGTTACCTCACACGTGAGGAGAATAGGAGCAAGACGATAGGTTGGCGTCGACGACCACTGGTTGGGGCGGCTAGACTGGCGGTGGTGCGGTGTGGCCGTGGGGAATTGGTCGGAGGCTGCTGGAGCTGTGGCAACGAGGGGCGGCGACGACTGGCAGCGGTGGCGGTTGGGGCTTGGCGTCTGGCTGGCTGGCGGCTCCCCGGTGGGAAAGGCAGCGGCTGCGGGGGCCTGGGGCGGTGGTGGCTCGGGCAGCAGCCGGCAGCTGATATGGGGAAGGGGAAGGAGGAGAGGAGAAGAGAGCGCGGCGGCGGCGGGCTGTCCGACAGCGGGCTGGGCGGCGTTGGTCCAGGCGACGAGGGTAGGCGGCAGGGCGGTGGCTGAGGTGGGGAAGAGGAAAGAGGAGAGGAGAGGAGGGAGGGGGAAATCGGGGAGGAGGAAGGAAGAGGATAAAGGAAAAATAAGGGGTGTCACGTGTCATCATCCGATTGATCAATTTAGGATGGTTTAGGATTGCGTTATCCCTTAAATTTATATTTGACGTAATTATTTTAATTGATCGTCGAACTAAATATATCAAAATTCTCAGAATTTTATAACGAGTTTATATTTTTATTTAAAATGTAGTTTTAAGAATTAAATTTTTAGCACTTACATATGACTGTACGTTTTTATCTACGTTCGTCTTAATATTAATTATTAATGATAAAAAAAATAACATGTCGATATTTTAGGTTATTACATTACTACCAACTTTTAAAAACTTTCGTCCTCAGAACTGAATTGTCTAAACTACCAACTTTAGAAATTGACTAATTACCTTGAAAGAGTTCAGGATAGTGTTCACGCATCTCCTCTTCACATTCCAAAGTCGCCTCCGACGCTTCGATGTTTGTCCACAGAACCTTGACAAAGGATATTGTTCGATTCTTCTGGACCTTCTCGCAACAGTCTATTATCTCTTACGAGCTTTCTTCGTAGGACAGGTTTCCATCTAGTTCTGCTGGTACGTGTTGGATTACATGAAACACATCGTGTATTGCTGATAGGTCCGCTGGTAAGGCCAGTCGGTAGGCGACCGTTTCGATTCACTCCAATACTTCGTACGGCCCGATGACTCTATTCGCTTGTTGATTCGTACTAAATTAATATATATATATATATATATATATATTAATTTAGTTCAACCTTTATATGCGCTTATTCATCGATGATTTATTATTATTATGGCCGAATGCATTACGATTATTATTATTCACCTATCGTTAGCATCAATCCAATACGTTAGCAATAATTATTAATTCATTAATTATTCCGTGCTCCGTCCTCATCTCCCAAACTCACCGCAACCCGCGGATCATCGTCTCAAATCAATCCCAAACTCCAGCAATTCACAGCAGCACAATCAAATCATCACAAACATTTTCAGATTACAATTACGGGATTTAGGAGTGGGTTGGGTTACCTCGCACAAGTGTTGAGAGGAGTGCGCAACGGGGCAGCGGGCTGATGGGCTTCTGTCGGGCTTCTGACTGGCCTGTGGCGGGCCGCTGGCGGGCCTGAAGGGTGCTGACGGGCGCTGGGCTCCTGTCGGGCCAGATATTAAGTAATGAAAAATCGGGTTGTAGCCAGATATTTTCTTAACTAAAAATATACGAATAATAACAGAAAACAGTTACTGAACCAAGAAACGGCTCTTCCAAGACACAAGAGACGGCTCTTCAAAAGCTATGTTTTTCGTTTGACCCTAAGTGCTCAATAATTCAATCGTAGGATAAGATGTCGTATCTCACTGTTCTCATATAAGTGTCTTGACTATAGATCTCTAATTCGCATCAAGTAGATCTTGTGTTCTTTATGAGTTGGTGTTTCTTGATTCTTGAAGACTTTCACTTGGATTCGGCACATCAATCTTTGATTAAGCTTCACTCCTTGATCTTCAGGATACTTTGTCTGCAGCATAAAAAGCTTGAGATCCATCCATGCTTGATAAAAATTCTTCATGCATTTCTTCAAGCCTTTAACCTCACATGTACACCTATACACATAAAACTCAAAATAATATTAGTGCACATCTGTTTATTATTATCAAAACAAATGGGGTTCAACACTCTAGAATACGTTATAGAATGATCCGCAAGTTGCAACGAAATAGTGATCATTCAAGCTTCACCTATGCCCAATTTCCTATAAACGGACAATGACATCAAGTTAATGCAAGCACCAAGATTACGAAGAGCACGATTAAAAGTATGATTGACAATAACATAAGGAATAGTGAAACTTCCTGGGTCCTTAAGCTTTTGTGGCAAATTCCTTTAGATTATGGCGCAACATTCCTCATTAAGCTTCATGCTTTTGAATTTATCAAGATTCCTCTTCTTTGCGAAGATTTTCTTTATGAACTAAGCATAAGAAGGCATTTGAGACAAAACATCCGCAAAGGAAATATTGATATGCAACTTTCGAAATACATCCAAGAACTTCACAAATTGGTTATCCAACTTGTGCTTGTAGAATCGTTGCAGGTAAGGGATTTTAGGCACATATGGAGGAGGGTTGTCCGGAAAGAGTTTAGATATGACTTGAGGTTAAGCGACCAATTCACTCTCCTTAGGTTCCTAATGGTCTTCAACTACGTGCTTTCCTTTGTCGCCTTTCAAACCCTCAGGACCCTTGAGCTCTTCCACAACCATTATGGCTATGGCTATTACATGCTCCTTAGGATTCGTTTTCATTGTGTTAGGGAGTGTCCGTTGTGCACGTTGCATCAAAAGACTTGTAATTTGCCCCGCTTGGTTCTTAAGGTTCTTCAACAGAGTCCCATGACTTTACAAAATGGTGCATGGCATTGGATGTTTTCATCTATCTTTGCAATGTATTTTACCAAGATGTTCTCAAGATTAGACTTGGGAGGTCGAGGAGGTGGTGCCTGGTTGAAACCCGGTGGAGGTCCTTGTGCCGCTTGAGTGTTCCTCCAAGAGAACCCTACTGGTTGCTTGAATTATTCGGGTTGCAGAAGGTGTTCCCTTGAGGAGGTTGAGGGTATGCTTGACCATAGTTCACTTGTTTGATCATTTGTGCTTAACCATATGGGAATGGAGATGGCATTCGCTGCTTGCATGCGAACCACCATAAAGATCACAACACGGAGGGGCATAAGTTTGGTACACATGAGTTTGAGCACTCGAACTTTCGACCAAAACACTCATTTGCTTTGTCAAAGCTTCTACTTGCTAAGAAATTGTGGTTGCCGCATTAAGTTCAAGCATCCCCGGTGCTTTCTTTGGTGTGAAGTGTTGGTTAGGCCATTGACATGCCCCTTCGGCCATAGTCTCAAGCAAGTCATAGGCCTCTTGATAACCAAACTTTATGAAACAATCTTTCGTCGCTACGCCAAGTGAACACCTCATATCGGGTCTTAACCCCTTGAAGAAACTTTCTACTTGTAACCAATCGACAAGCTATGATGTGGGCACTTCCAAAAAAAGATCCTTCAACCTCTCCCTTCGTGAATGGTCTCAATGTCATATTGAGTAAAAGACGAGATGTCGCTTCAAAACTTTCTGGTCTTGGTGGGCGAGTGCCGGGGATACTTGAACTTGATACGGCACCACGGATGAGCATAATCCCACAAACTTGATGTTGGTTAAGGTGTTATTCGATCACTATTCGGTGTAAGGAGCTCGATCGGAACCATCTTTAGGAATACAACAATAGGATCAAGGGAAGCACCAAACCCTGATCATCTGTTGGCTAAGAGGTTACTCGTGTTCTTTTTAATATTGTGATTGTGAGTATGTGTGTCTTCTCTCCTACCTCATGTCTCCTTTTATAGGCCAAGGAGAAAGAAGTGACAAGTCTCACATTAAACCACCTTCATCATAATGAAAGATGAATGGGTGTAACTCAACATCATCATGATGTGTCATAATGATACACCATGATGATACATCATGATGAGTGTCACCAATCAAGTTATAATGACCTTGAATATGAAAAGTTACAATGAATAAATCTTGTAATTCGTAGGTCAATCATTAACTTGATCATGACTCCAACCTTAAAGACAAGCATGAAGGGGATTGATTTGTATTCCAAATCATTAACTTGATCATGCGTAGGGACTACTACAAATAATATATCTTGATGATTTTATGCGGTAAGTTAAAAAATCTATATTGTAAATTGATGAAAATGTACAATCAAGTTTTTAGTATAATTAATACCTAAAATCTGGCTGTACATATTATAGTATAAATTTTCTAAATTATAGTATTAATTTTTCAACCTACTAAAATATCAAATATGTAAAAGATCTGAAACTTTTAATGCAAATCTTGAACACATCAAATATATTCGTTAACACTATGATATTTGATCAAATGAGTTCCAAAATATGTCAAACTCAACCTAAAAAAAAAAAACAAAAAACAAAAAAATAAAACAAAAAAACTCCTGTAAATCCGTTTGAGACAGGGTCTGGTGATGGCTAAAGCTCAAGTTTACAGGAAAAGTGCTTACAACCTGTACATCCAAAATTGCAATAACAAATTTATTCTTGTTCAAACACCTCCATATATATATGAGCGATACAAATACACCGTTAAGGCTATTGTAGGCAAATTGAAACATACAAGAGACGATCAAAATGGCTTGAAGATTTTGCATGATGAGAGAGATAACGAGATGACTTGTATAACAACAGTTTGAAATCACTGCAGCCCGAATCTCTATGTTATGTCACTAGTCACAATATCTTGTCGATCGCATAAATCCTTACTAGTTTGTTGCTGTAAGGCTACAAATATGGCACCTACTTTACGAAAGGCACTACTTTGACTAGACCGGATTTCTTTTTGTTTCTTTGACAGCGAGCTCAAGTTTAGTCCAACGCTGTAAATATGTGATCAGAAACAATGTTCCGGCTTGACAGCCCAATCCACAAATTAAGCCAATCCAAAGTCCCTGCAACGATTGACACTCACAAATTCAAAATCATGCGACTCAGAAGCTTAAGTTGAATGGCTTGAACAATACGAGAGGCATTCAAGTTCCTCACCTTGGCATATAACTTAAACTTGAAGCCAAGCAAGCACGCGATAGGCATACCGATCAGATAAAAAGTTGCAAGATTTGTGTACACTGCCAAATGCTGCAATCCACATCCCCTGCTCACCCCTACGAAACCAATGTGATATGAAGTTTCGTCGAAATTTGCGTAAGCAGAACCCAAAAGATCAAGGGAAAAAGGTGCAAGGCGACCCAACGAACAAATGTTTGTGTACCTGATAGGACACCTTGGATCGCGTCGAAGAATATTGAAATTGCTAGTAGAGGAGTCATAGACGCAAATTCACTGATGATTTTGGAGCTGTCACTGAAGAAACTAGCCCACAAGTTATGACCGAAACCAAGTGCAGCAATGACGAGAATGGCTAAAAGTACGGAAAGCTTTATAGTAACACCCATTGCATGTTTAGCTTGCTCTGGGTTCCCGGCTCCAAGCTCATTTGATACTCTTGTGCTGCAACCACATGACCCCATGCATTATTATTTAGATTCAACACACATTCTTCGGGCTGCTATCATAAGCAAGAGCTCTAGAGGACTTATCGGAAGTTATAATCTGAGAGATCACACAAAACACAGCACACAAAGCTGGATAAGAATGATAGTGGCTTGGAGTCTCACCTTGCAGCAGAACTTAAGCCGTAAGTGAACATGTAAGCGATGGATTCCGTGTTGACGCTAATGGGAATAACAAGTAGAACAGCTCATCATATAAGATCCAGAAATAGAAGAGGAGGACGAATTTGGTCAATCACATACCACATTGCGATTAGAGAAGTAGTTGTTTCCGAGTCTGGCATCAGTCCGGCTAACAGAACCAGAATCTCAAAGGCCCAATACTCCAAACTGAAAACAAATCAGTTAACACCAGAAAAACATGTTAAGATACAAATTATACTCATCACCCTTTCACCACTAGTCTATGCTTTTGCATGCAGGATTCTTCAACATGATATTGATATCATACACTAGAGTTTGGGGGTTTGGATTTTGCTACTTATCTAACTAAGCAAATCCGTCCACAGGTCATTATTTGTGAAGTGGTCGTACAGTGGTTTCTCCAGAAAACATTATTCAGGAAAGTTGGCGCTTAGAAGAGTAAAGTGGTCGGAGACATGACTAACCAGACCATTGCAGCAGAAGGCAGAGCCAACTTCAAGCTAGGAAAAACGTAATTAAACGACTCCATAGACATCCCGGTCCAAGTCTGCTCAAACTTCTTAGCCGTGCTCACATGGCCAGCCAACATTAGCACTGATATCCATAAAGTGATCGAGGCGGCCAATGGGGCACCCTTGTACCCGAGCGCCGTGAGGTGAACCAACACATATGTTACGGCAATGTGAAGAATGAGAGGAAGCAGCGAGCATACGACAAGGGGCATAACAACTGATTGTGTCTGAAGGAATCTCAAGATGTTCTGGAGTAAGCCATATGCAAAGATTCCGGGTATGAAGTACTTCATGTACAGTGCTGCTGCCTTCGAGATCTCATAGTTTTGATGTAAGAGGGTGAGAATCGGCTCTGTATGCCACCAGACAACGGCTACAAGAACGGAGAAGAAGATCGAGATGATGCTGGCAGATTGCAAATAGAATCCTAGCATCTTGTACAGTTTTGCGCCGAAACCTTGCCCGCATAGTGTTTCGAGTGCACCACTGAGCCCAACCTAGGGGACAAAATTGAAGGAAACTTGAAGTTATACGAAAGCACGAGTGTTGGACTTTTAGCCATCTAAAGTTCTTGAAATGAATCAGATCTGTTCAATAAGGATCAAATGTTCAACAAATACAAGCGTAAAGATGATTCATAACTGATGTTCAACCAATCTAATACATAATTCTAGGTCTTTACTTCAAACAGGACGCTGATTTACATGAAATTCTTATATTTTTAGTGTAGTTATATAGACCAAATTCTCTCTATTGAACCTAATACATGTTGTGTAAATTTATAAATGTACATTTATATCATGTACAGTGTTATATCAATAACAAGTACTACTAACTGCGTTCTCTGTGCGGGAGGGAGGAGGGATATAACAGTGTTATAAATTCTCTGTGCGTTCTCTTATATATCGTGATATATAAACTCTCTGTGCGTTCTCTGTGCGTAAACTTCTTATATCGTGATATAACACTGTACATTTCACAGAGAACTCTAATAAGATGGAGGGAGTATATTTTTATAAATTTATTATGAAACATCAACTGTTGTGTAAGTTACGTACTTCAACCTAATACATGTTGCGGGACGATCAGACGTGATTTGATATAAAAACGAGATTTGTATTCATATGTAAAGAATAATACAAAATACGTATATGTTACAAAATATATGAGACGGAGAGAATAGTGTGTTTCCTTATGGTTCCGAATATCAAATTTTTTATCATTGAGCTAATTCTATGACTATAATTCACAAAATAAGGCCAGCTCGTAACCTGACCATGAAGACGAGTTAGGCTTTCAGCACTGTATCGTAGTTTTTAATAGAAAATGTGGCATAGATCAATCGTACTGTATGGTTAGGCCAATTGTCTTAAAAGCATTATATATATTCATAATTCAGGTTTAAAGAAATGATTGTTTATGATGGATCTAATATTAAGCGACAAAATAATCATTACGAAAACTAACCATGAATGCGAGGCCGGTAACAGTAGCCCAAGAATTAGCAAGCGTCGACCCGGCAAGATCAAGTTCCCCGAGATGCCCCGCAAACATGACCGACACCAACGGGATCAAATAATACGACACATTGGTGACGATCAACGGCAACGAAAACAACACTTGTTTCTTGGCCTCGTCCGCGTCTATCACCTTCCTCAGCCACCTCCTCCATGCTCGCACTTCTCTGCCGCCGTCGTCGATGGCATCGTCTGCGGCGGAGATTGGACGCAGCAGCGGGGCTGTGGTGGTGTCCGAAAAGTTAATGCACGGAGACGTCATTTTGTTTGCTTTGGTTAGTGGGAGTATTGTTTATTGTTTGTCTTGGGTTTGCTTGGGCTTTTGTGAGTTTGGTTGTGATTAGTGGTCGCGAAGGTGGTTGCTTTTATATGGAGAGATTGTATAGCAGATGCTGCCTAAATGCTGTGGACTCTGCACCGCAACACGTGTAATTAAGGGACTCTTGGCATAGCTTTTGTTTATGTTTTTTGTTTTATACTCTGGTTTTATTGATGGATGAATCAATATATTTTTTTTTCTTCAAATGGATGAAACTAAAATGAAAAAGAAAAAAAAAATTAGTCAATGATAATACACAACAAAACTAACTCCCACTAAATATTTGTTAAGATTTGTTTGGGTTTGACATAAGATTTTTATATATATTCATCTCCTTGTTTCCTCTCTGTAAACTGCTCCTGTCTCCTTTAGTTCGTCCACATTCTTCCTTCAGTAAGTCTGTCGTCGTCCGTCGTCGTCAGCCCGTCATCATTAGTCCGTCGTCGTCAACGAGTCATTAGTCCATCGTCGTCAGCCCGTTATAATCCGTATGTCTGTGAGCCCATCGTTATCAGCCTGGGTCATATTTTGTTGGATTTAAAAATAGTAAATTTTATGAAACTGAGTTTTAAATATAATAAATATATTTTTGGAAAACCCCTCCGTCTCAATATACATCCAATATTTTTCTTATTATGTTGTCCTAATTTATTTATAATCATTTCAATTTTGATAATCTTTTCACATTAAAAAAGCAAAACAAACATCATTTGGTATAGCACACCCATTATCTTCTCTCACAACTGCTATAGTAACCTCACTATCACTAAAAAAATATTCTTTTTTCACCAAAATCCATAAAAATTCAAACACACATGTAAAATATCATATCGGGTCAAATGGTTGCATATAAATTGGAACAAAAAAATATCAAACCAATCTCATCTATTACAGTACACCCACTAACTTCTCTCTCAACTACAACAGTAAACCCTATTAATATAAAAAATATTATTTTTTCATCAAAATCCACACAAATTCAATATAAACATAAATTTTCGTGTCGGATCAACACGTTATAATTAATATAGGATGGATAGAGTATATAATTTGAGTGTAGGAGGTGTTTTTTGGTTAGTCATTGGGTCTAATGGGGTTCCAATGAATAAATAATAAGTTTGTATATTTATGAGCTTTTAATGGTTAATGTATGGGTTTTTAATGCTTAAAATGTTTATGGACTTCTACTAATTAATATATTGGTTTTTAGCGTTAAAACATTGTGTTTCATATTCCAATATATAAGACAAATTTAGATTAATGTCTCATTGACATGTTCATGTTACAGCACAAGTAAAATTTAGTGCATAGGACCAGATAAATAGACTTTTAGTACAAGGACGGGAGGGAGCGATCCCTAGGACAAAGTCGGTGTTGATTGTCGTCCATCCCCCTCCGATGCCGCGGGGACGACAGAAGAAGGTTGTGTTAATGATTAACGCGCTTCCAACAAATACTCCAGTGCTGGTGGTGGGTTAGGAAAAAGGAAAGATGAAGGTGGATGGTAAGAGTTGGGCTGAACAGGTTGAGGCAATTTAATCTTCAAATGCTCCTATTTTGAATACCCCGTCTACGAAGTCGAAGATGATGAATACGACTCCTGCATCTTATGCTTAGGTTGTTCAAGGGGTTGTGTCTACTAAGAAAGAGAAGAAAAGTCAAGGTTGTCATGTGTCATGTGTGTGTCGGTATAAAAAAGTAGTCATTGCATTTTGAGGCCACAGCAGGTCTGAGCATGAATCTAAATTAGAGTAGCTTTTTTTTTGGTGGTTTATCAAGAGAGAAAATGGATGAATTGTTGGGTATTATGGGTATGAAGAGAGGTGAATTTCCTATCAGGTACCTTGACGTGCCATTGACTATTAAAAACCTTCACATTAAGCATTATAAGCCATTGATCAATAATATCATCCTCAAAATTAATAGTTGGGAGGCCAAGTTCCTTTCCTATGCTGGTAGAAAAGTATTGGTTGGTGCTGTGCTTATGAGTGTTCAGTTGTATTGGTCTCATATTTATGTTTTTCCCTCGGCTATGGTGGAGAAGATTGAGAGGATATGTAGGGCTTTCTATGGTTTGGATGCACTCTTAATACATTACAAAAAAGTTATAATTTAGTTACGAAAAAATTTAGTTATAGATAAAATCCGTTGCAAAAACAGATATTTTTGCGACGGATCCGTAGCAAAAATAACATGTAAAAAAATTTATGTTTTTACGACGGAAAGTCAAACTCTGTCGCTAAATTTAATACATTTAGCGACGGAAATCCGTCGTTAAAAAAATTAAAAATCGTATCATATAGTTTGCGACGAAAATCCATCGCTAATTGATGTGTGATGTGGAGATGAGGAACGCTGGATTTGTTATTGATGTGTGCTTTGGTATGGAATTTAGGATTTTTTGTTTTTTGATTTGTGGTTTAGGGTTTAGGGTTATGAAACTTGCGTGCATAAATCCCCTAACAAATAATTATGTTGTGTGCATCTTTTGTTGGCCAACACTTGCCTTATGAAATGTTCATTAATAACAAACAAGTTCGATTATACATTATCAATTAAGCATAATTATTCCTGAATTGTGAGATCACTAACAAACAAGTTCAATTATACATTTTCAATTTAGGGTCAACCTTAATATTATTTGACTTTTATCTATTGTTTCAATGTAAAAGTTTGATCGATATGCAGTTATATCGTTCATGGATGTATCAGCGACTGGATGGCCACCACTTGAGCAATCATTTCGTCGAGGGAGTCGACGAGTTTGTTAAGGTTGCTCTTCAACACGACGAAGGTTGTTTTCGAGAACATCTGAGATATCCCTGTAAGAGTTGTAGGAATGAACGATTTCAAACAGTTGACACTCTGAGACTTCATCTTCTCAGTAAGGGTTTCACGAAGTATTATTTTGTTTGGGTTTATCACTGGGAAGCACGGGAACAGAATCATCATGCAGAAGTTGGTGGACCGTCAAATGTGTGCCAACCGGACGTTGTGGGTCCGTCGAGTGTGTTTCAACATCCTACTAATTATGAGGATACGTTGGTTGATGCATTCCCGGCTGAATATTATGAAGAAACTGAGGCCGCGGATGAAAGACTGTACGATGACGGTCCGCCAACTGAATCGAGACATTAC
Organism: Drosera spatulata; assembly: GCA_035668315.1. Classification (NCBI taxonomy): domain Eukaryota; kingdom Viridiplantae; phylum Streptophyta; class Magnoliopsida; order Caryophyllales; family Droseraceae; genus Drosera; species Drosera spatulata. The sequence goes on from JAOVYX010014333.1 coordinate 19,183, forward strand.
TTCGACATGGTGGATGCATCTTAGTCTCCGTTGTACGATGGAGCCCCGATGTCTCAATTAGCCGTGGCTGCACGGCTTTTGACTCTAAAATGTGAGTATAACCTTCCTCATAAAGCGGTTGATGGTGTCTGCAAACTGTTAAAGGATGTGCGCCCACGCGACAACAATATGAAAAAATAGATGTATGACATCAAGTCTCTGATGAACGGCCTTCATGCTTTTCTGGAAAGATTATTCGGGATTCGGAAGACGCACTATATGTAATGCAAACCGTTACAAGGAGAAGGGAAGTTCAAAGAAGCGCTCCTCAGTCAGTGTGCTTTGATATTTTTCGATAACTCCGAGGCTTCAGCGGTTGTATGCCGACAGTGCTTCGTCCGAGGCTATGCCTTGGCATTCCACCTCTCGAAGATCTAATGGCATCATGGTACATCCTTCAGACAGTGAAGTCTGGAGGCATTAGTATCGTACTTTCCCATCCTTTGCGGCCGAGGCACGTAATGTCCGGTTGGGACTCTGCACTGATGGGTTTGCACCATTTGGGCAGTCTGGGAAGGAGTACTCTTGTTGGTATGTCATACTCACACCGTACAATCTTCCTCCCGAAATGTGCATGAAAAGACCTTATATGTTCTTGAACATGATCATCCCCGGCCCAAAGAGCCCAAAAGGAAACCTTGACATTTATTTGCGACCATTGATAGAGGAGCTACTTATGCTGTGGGAAGTTGGGAAACCAACATATGATGTGCACAAACGTCAAACTTTTAACATGAGGGCCTGTTTGTTATGGACTATCAGTGATTTCCCTGCGTATGCTATGTTATCCGGTTGGAGCACAGCTGGTCGGTTGGCTTGTCTATATTGCATGAGAATTAGGAAATCCTTTCACCTCATGAATGCACGAAAGCATTCATGGTTCGACTGTCATCGACGTTTTTTCCCCATGGATCATCCTTTTAGGAGGAACAAGAGTGGGTTTTTGAAGAACAAGGGAGAGTTTACCCCACCGGTTGAGATTCTTAGTAGAGGAGAGATTCTTTACAGGGTTGCACACATCCCTACCACTAAGGAAAGGTTGGTCTATGACTTATCGATTGATACAGTCGGTTTTCACAGAATTCACAATTGGAGCAAGAGGAGCATATTCTGGGAACTACCTTACTGGCCGTCTCTTTTAATCCGTCACAATCTTGATGTCATGCACATTGAGAAGAACGTGTTTGATAACGTGCTCAACACTGTAATGGACGTGCCTGGTAAAATGAAGGACAATCAGAAGTCAAGAAGAGATTTGACTTTGTACCGCAAAAGATCCAAACTCCACCTCAAGAAGAGTGCTTCTAGTAATGGCAAGACACATGTTTTTATGCCGAAAGCTCCGTATATTTTGGAGAAGAACCAAAGAAAACTATTGTTGAATGGGTCAAGAAACTACAGTTTCCGAATGGTTACGCATCCAACCTTCATCGTTGCGTACATGAGCCTGAGTGGCAGCTCAGCGACAAGAAAAGCCATGACTATCACGTCTTTATGCGCGAAGATTGTTGCCCGTTGCTTTTGGAGAGTTGTTGCCGAGGAATGTATAGAATATTTTAACGAAGTTGAGTCAGTTCTTCAGGGACTTGTGCACAAATTGTATATCTCGCAATGACATGGAGCGGTTTGAGATATTCATCCCTGAAATTATTTGTAAGTTAGAAAGACTGATGTCTCCAAATTTCTTCAACTCCATGGAACATCTCCCTATCCATCTACCATATGAGGCAAAAACGGCTGGACCTATTCACTATAGATGGATGTATCCCTTTGAGAGATAATGATTACTTCATTCTGAATTCAATCTATAAGGATCTCACTCTGGATGGGCCACTGAATTTGTTCTTACTTTGCTTTTGAAGGTTCTTGTTCCATTTGAAACGAAAGCTTAGGAATAAAGCACATATGGAGGGCTCTATATGCGAAGCTTATCTTTTGGAGAAAGCAAGCGGCTATGCAAAGTTGTATTTTCCCGAAATTGTGGAGACAAAGTTGTATAGGAGGCCAAGTGATGCTGGAAACAATGAAAACGTGGCGGATGTTTTTTGCAAGAACGGAGGTTGTGTTTCGATTGAGAGGAAAACAAAGACAAAGAAGAGGGCAGAAAAGAAATTGATGCTTGATGATCAAGATGCCGAGGTAGCTCATAGATATATTCTCGCGAACTGTGAACTTGTTGCCCCGTTTGAGAGGTATGATGAGCTGAATTTTTGGAGGCCATATTTATTCTTCACTGATCAGATTTCATATATCGACCATATAAATGTGCTAGGCCTTTCGAGGAGGCGATGGTGAACAGAGGTTGTGTTGACATAATAGAAGAAGCATGGACGAAAGCGCGACATATATGGCCTATTTGGTTGAAAGAGCATGTAAGTTATAGGTTTTCTTCTTCGTTTCATTTAAGAAGTCTCCAAGTTTGTCATTCTTAACATCATACGTTTTGATTGTCAAAGTATTTGCTCACAGGTCCGACTCCTTGAGGGCAATGAAATGGTGAAGGCAATAGCTGCAGGGCCTGCGGTTTATGTCAAAAAATTCAAGCAATGTGTTGTCAACGATTTTTTGTTCGATACATTCTCAACCAGTAAGGGAAAAATTACAGCAAATTGGGGTGTTTGCGTGAAAGAAGATGGCGTCGCAGACTACTATGGCATTCTCATAGACTTTGTTGAACTCCAATATATCGGGACTTATTTTAGAAGCCTCTGCTTTTCAAATATGAATGGTTCGATTCAGTCTCTGGATTGAGCGTACACCCGAGTTATGGCTTGTTGACATAGATCGTCTGAGCAGATACAGAGGGCTGTATGATCCTTTTGTTCTTGCCACTTAAGCAATTCAAGTGTATTATGCTCCTTATCCGGGATGTGCATCCCGACAGAGTAGATGGTGGGCGGTATTCAAAACGAAATCACGATGTACTATTGAAGCTCCGAAGCAATGGAACAAGCTTTACAAGAAGATTTCAATGTCTACCCCTTTATTCTTGAACCATTGGAAGAAACAGAATATGACAATGATGATGAAGCTGATGAGATAGGCGAGGACGAGGAGGACGAGGACGAGGAGGAGGAGGAAGAGGAAGAAGAGGAAGACATAACAGGAGACTTAGCCAAAGACGAGTCTGAAAATGATGATGAAGATGACGATGACGAGGGGGGAATGATTGTTTCTTAACCTTTAAATAAATACGTGAAGAACAAGAAATTTCTAACATGATCGCATTATGTCTTTGTTGCATACGCAATCATAACGGTTGCATTCCTTCGTAAGAAATTAACATTTTTTCCTTATATGATCGTAGATGTCGTCATCCGGTGATTCCAGGGATAGACGTAGTGCTTCGCGTGGACGATCCAGCGGACGTGGCACTGGTTCACGGGATCGTCGTTCTGACAGGAGCATTTACCATGCCATCTCACGTTCCTGCAACGGAAGGAGAGCCCCAGCCTGATCAGTTCGACATTATGGCCGATGCACAGCACGATCATGGGCAGTTCGTCCCGACGTTGCCTCCGGATGAGCCCTCTCCTTGTGCTTCTACATCAGCACGGCCATCGTCCTCCCGTGGTAGTAGAGGTAGACTGCCGGACATCGATCCTAGTTCGCCATTACATCCAGATACACACTGGTAAAATTTTTACCTTATCTCTCCCTTTTTACTTCTCCTATATACATTTTATCTTGGATTACTATAGACGTATTTATCAAATACTTATATGTATTTGGAACCATATGATGTAGGTTTTATCACAGTGATGTAGTCAGGACAGTCACTGCATCATTCACCTCCTTTTATGCACGTGATCGCATGTTCGGTTGCTTCTTGGTACGAGCTCGAAACCCCTTTTCTATGTTATTGATAATTTTATTTCGATATATATAAATGTACTATAGAATTTAATATGTTCTATTGTTTGTTTCTGGCGCAGTATACCTGGGATCCACCACTCGATGCACGGGTACGCGCTGGATGGGAGGCGACGTTGAAACGTCGTTTCCCAGACATCTTCTACAAGGCTCGAATCGCAATCATTGAGGGACGATTCGACAGCGTATAGTGGATGCCCTTCGAGCTTCAGATGCACCTCTTGGAGAGGCAGTGTGCGAGTGAGGATTTCCAGACGAAATTCGACATCGTCGAGCAAAACCAGACGAAGGGGATCGCGATACACACTCAGGGTAGTGTGTCCTCCATCGCCATTGGGAAAAGGAAGGTAAGTTTTTCGTGTTTTTATTTCATTCGGTACATTTAAGATTTATACGTGTTTTATCATTTCATTAACAAAATTTCATATAACAGTCATAATGTCACTTTAACTCATTGTTTTGATTAAATTGTTTTAGGAGACGGCCTTGAAACGAAAGGTCATAGGCTCCGAGGTTTTTATCCAGGCTCATAAGAAGACGGATGCCCTTGGCGTTGTAGAGACCATTCAGGCCGGGAAGTCTATGGCGGACATTCCGCTAGTTGACGAGCCTGCGACACAGCTTCGGGTATCTTTTCTTTCGCTCCTTATTTATTAAATACAGTTTTTATTACATTTCACGCCAAGTTCTTCTGAATTTTGAATAGTATTCAAGATCCTCTGTTTTCGATTATATAATAAATCACTTTACTAATGCATTATAAATGATCTACTATAGGATTCATATTTTGAGTGACTTGATCAGCTGCCTGAGTCGTAGATGGATGAGCCTGTCGATCTCGACATAAGTTTCATGCAGCGGCTAATCGGACTTTCTTGGAGGTCTCTCAGACCGACAAGGGAAGCGTATATGGCATCGGCTCAGCTGCGAGTCAATTATACCCCCGATCCATACTCAACTCTTCATCCAGGGGACAATCGCAAAGCTCTCGGGGGATTCCAGAGGATTATTATCAACTGAAGGAAGAAGTCCTCACCCTCCGACAGAGCCAGGCCAAGATGGAGCATCAGATGGCCTTCCTCTTCATGAAGATGAGCGAGAATCCTTCCATATGTCAGAACGAGATTGTAGAGCTTTTTCTCCTTTTCAACCACCTTCGGATGATGACTCTTGTCCCCCAGAGCAGCGTGATGTTCGACTAACTGACCATTGATGCCTACTAGGTTGTTGTAAACTCTTTATATGTGTATAATTCGAAAATTTAGTTCAATTTGATTGATATTTGTTTATTTCTGAGTTCCTTGATGTTCCAGGTATATATATTTGTATTGATACGCGTTGAAATTCTAATTTATTTTTTAAAAAATTAAACTCAATTAGCGACGGATTCCGTCGCTAAAGGTTCAATAATTGAAAGAGTTTTTTAGCGACGGATTCTGTCGCTATTTTTTGAAGATAAAATTTAACGACAGATTTCGTCGCTAATTTTTCAAAAACGAGGAATTGTATTTAGCAACGGATTCGGTCGTTAATTTCTGAATTCTGTCGCTAAGTTATTAAATTTTACGACGTATTTTCTGTCGCTAAGTTTGCAACCATGGAAAAAAAATTAATGACGGAAAAAGTCAATCCGTCGCTAATTTTTGGTTTAGCGACCACGTTATTAGCGACGGATTTTTGGTTTTTTTGTAGTGGTAAGCATAGGGCCTTGGTGAGCTAAAAAGATGTCTGCCAGTCGAAAATGTCTGGCGCCTTAGGATTGAAAATGGTGTATGATAGAACAAAGCAATGCAAGCTAAACATATTTGGGTAGTTGCATTAAAAAAGAGCACTTTGGGGATCAAGTAGATTAATGAGATGTATGTGAAAGGGTACTCTATTGGAGAAGTTTGTTGAAAATTAGGGACGAGTTAATTCTGAATGGGATGCAACAGTACAACCCTAATTCCATAAACGAGATCTATGGCTCTTTTGTCCCAGTTAGCAATAAAGTGAAGTGGTGGCGAATGATCTGGGTTAAGAAATGTTTGCCTAGGCATTGCTTTATTTCATGACTTGTTGTTCTAAATAGGTTGAGGGTGAGAACTTGGATGTTCAAGCACAACCTGGTGCAAGATGAAATGCGTTTATTGTGTTCTAAAGAAGCTGAGACACACCAGCATCTTTTATGTTCTTGTGAGTTCTCATGACATGTTGTTTTGATTGTCATGAGTCATGTGCACCTTCAAGTGGGGATGAAAACATTGCTATCCTGGTTTAATTAGTTTCCTCTGGTTTCTCGAGGTAAATCTAAGCAGGCTTAGATGAGGAGGAAGGTGCATGTTTCAATGATTTATGCTATTTGGTAGAACCGTAACCGACGTGTCTTCAACATGGGGAGGAGATCTCCTCAAAAAATTGTCAAGCTGAGTTTATTCAATGCAAATTTTAGATGTTGATATGCTTTGATTGTAAGAGGTTTCAATCTCGATTCTGGCTAGGACTGTAAGAGGCTCTCGGCACGCGTCTGAACTTCAGTATTGCCGTCTATCTTGCATCCGATGGTCAAACGGAGAGGACCATACAAACCTTAGAAGATATGTTGTGTGCATGTGTCCTTGATTTCAAAGGCTCTTGGGATCATCATTATTTTATGGTCGAGTGTACCTACAATAACAGTTACCAATTCAGCATCGGTATGACGCCATTTGAGGCGTTATATGGTAGAAAGTGTATGACACCGGTATAGTGGAATGATATTCAGGATGTGGTTTAGTTAGAACCAGAGATGGTACAAGAGTTGGCTCAGAAGATCAAACAGATTCAGGAACGAATGAAGGCTGCACAAGACTGTCAGAAGAGTTACGCCGATGTGAGGCGAAGACCTCTAGAGTTTGAGGTCGGGAATCATGTGTTCCTTAGGATCTCACATACTAAAGGTGTAATGAGATTTGGGAAGAAAGGGAAACTTAGTCCACGATATATAGAACCTTTTACGGTTCTAGAGCGAGTTGGGGAGGTAGCTTATAGACTAGCACTTCCTTCCAACCTGTCGTCTGTGCACAACTTGTTTCATGTCTCGGTGCTTCGCAAGTATGTTCTCGACCGAAGCCATATAATCTAGTACGATCCTATCATAATAGATGAGAATATATCGTATGAAAAGTAACTGCAAGAAATCCTCGATCGTCGAAAAAAGGTATTAAAGAATAAGACTATTCCATTGCTTAAGGTTTTATGGACAAATCATTTAACCTCGGAGGCGACTTGGAAAGTTGAGGAGACAATACGAAAGTAATATCCGCATGTGTTTAAAGATAATTTATAAATTTATTCTATCTCTGGTTTCGAGGACGAAACCTATAAAGGAGGAAAGAATATAAGGACCCGAAAAATTCCGTAAAATTTAGTTTCACAATAATTAATGTGAATAGTAAATAATCGTACGTTATAATTTATTTTATGGGGTTAAAAGACTTGTTTGACTATATAATAGAAAAATAATGCAAAATATGGAAGAAATACAACCTTAATACGCAAATATGGGGAACTACGATATTAATATGAAAATACCGCATTTATACGAAAATGACCTAAATCTAATTTTGGCACTTATTTTTCTTTATGTCAATTTCTATTATACCTAGATTAAATTAATTATCCACTAATACCCACTAAATATCCACTAATTACCTACTAAATATCCACTAATTATCCACTAATTTTCCACTTAAACTATTTTAATTGATTTAGTTTTTTATAAATACAAGCTCTCTTCTCCTTGAAAATTTCTTACAAAAATAAAACAAAATACTTTTTACATTAGAGTTAAGCAAGAGAAAAGAAGAAGGAAAAGTTAAGGAAAAGAGGAGAAGATAGGTGATAAGACGAGTAAGACGTGGAACCTTCACCGTTGTTAAGAGAAGGTAATCATTTTGATTAAAAAATTTGTGAAATATTATATACTCTTTAATAAATCCTGATATTAATATATGTTGAATTCTCATATGTTTAATTTCTAACAAAGTTAATAAATCATGATTCAGAGTTGAGAATCTTAAGTTATAAATCAAAACGTGGGAATCAATCTGTAAAAAACTGGTTATAAAGATGACTTTATGACTTGATATGAAAAGTATGAAAGTCTAGTTTACAGAACAGTTTTATTTGGAGTTGTATATAGAGAGTTATGAACAAATTTGTGAAGTAAGGTTAAACTATTTGAACTAGCATAAAATATAAACTTGAACTAATTAATTGTTATTATAGATAAGGTTTTATAATGAAAACTTTTATTCATTGAAAAGATTATGAAGTCTAATATATGTAGAATTTTACGAAATAATATTTGGAGTTGTATATAACAAGTTATAGATTTAAATACGTCGAAAGGTCAAATTGGATAGAATATAGGACACTCGTTTTAGAGGTCGGGAGGCTCATTTTAGAGGGTGGAACGCTCGTCCCAGAGGTCGGGACATCCATTTCAGAGATCGGGATGTGCGTCCCAGAGAATAGAACCTTCTGGATCAAGAATGATCGTTTTGATCCCAAAACAACTCCCAATATTCATAAATACCTCTAATGATATTCAATATATAAAATCATCATCATGAATAATCAAAATCAGTATCAAAGGTTTTTACAAAGCTCAGCATCACCTCATAATATTAATATGATGGTTTTTCTCACAAAGTACGAGCAAACATTCATCATAAAATATATTAATATGTGAATCATATTATGTTATAGAACTTGAAGACGCCGTTCGTTGAAATATAAAAGACAAGCTGAGCGTGTGTGTGAGAAAGTTGCAGTAAGAAGACAATGTTTAGATTTATTGTCTGTGACGATGTGTATTATTGTACCGTGAGTATAATAATATGCATTGCAATCTATGGACGTAGTCACTAAATGTGTCTGATGTAAAATACTGATTGCAACTACTGTATGCCGTGATAAGATAATGTGGAGTGTAAATCCATAATTGATGAGATAACTCCATGATATAAAACACAAAGAACGTTATTGAGCTCATGTAATCCCTGATAAGGGGACCGACATGTTATTGAGCTCATACGACTCACGGTTATTATTTTTCAGTGTTTTTCTCTTTTTTGTGTTTTCAGGTGCTAGAGACGACGGGCACGTGTGATATAGATTATGGTGCTTATGTGCATCTACTGTATTATGGTTTATGAATTATATAAAGTATCTAATAAATAAGAAGTTTTTCGCTACATTTGATAATATTACTGGTTATGTCTAAGTAGCTTTTATTTATTTTTGTACCTAAATCGGTTAAGTAATATTTGCTAAACTGCAGTGTTGGGACTCAACGACAGTGACGTCCCTTGTATTATTATGTATTAATATTTTATAAAAAATTAGGACTTGATATGAAAGACAAAGACAGTGACGTCATTTGTGTTATTATGTATTAATATGCTATGAAAGATTGGGACGTTACATTCTATAATCGGGATACACGAAAAACATGAAACATGGAGGGATGATTGCCTGTATAAGAAGGTCATTCTTTGCTTAAAAACACACAACACAATAAGCTTAATAATGCTCAAGTAGCAAAAGTGTTAGACATTTCATGTTTTAAAGTTCTTATAGTATTCCAAATAAAAATGTGATGTATACTACAACAAAACTACTCTATTATCACGAGTTATGTTTATTTCCGTGGCAAACAGTCAAAATTTAGCCACAAGAAAAATATCGTGGCTATAATTAATGTTCTTTGTCACAAGTGGGATTATTTTATAAAGTTACGAGTTGTAATATATATTTTATTTTTATTAAAATTTATATTTTTCGATATATTTTGGATATCGACAATCCGAATTTTTAATATATACCTCTTAAACATTGACATCTACAGCTAAACATACATACCATCAAGAAAAGAACCTGTATATTCTATTCCCCTTAAAACCTCCGAGTCTATCGCCTTATGTTCACAAATTTGTTTGTCATTTGACCCAAGTCGTTTGTGATATTATCCTCATTTAGACAATTTCACACATTTTGAAGCTCATGAAAAAAATAGCACATTCTGTATATGGTCCAAAGATACTGTGTGGTTACTGCAGAGCAAACGTATCGATCGGCCACCACCCTTTAGCCTTTTCGTGACTAAAATAGCAGCATACACATTATTGCATCAGACAAAAACAAATCACGTCCAAAACGTTAACATTATGCTTATCTATTTTATGCAACACATTTATTAACACAAGACCTTGTACGACTTATACAACCATAGTTTCTGTTATGATTTGGTCTTGAAATGGAATGGGCTCACAAATGATGGTGAGGGCATTTGGGGAAAAGAGGGTGATACCGAATCTGTTTCAACATATGGAAGCAATTATTGGCTTATGTAAAGCTATAATCACACAAACCAGGGGTTTGTACTATGGGAACCATTAATGACTTGTGGGAATGCAAGTTTTGTACTCTCAACAACCCCTCTCAAATATGTGTCTTTTTTTAAGTTTGAAATGAGAATACAATTTGAGTAGTACGTAGTATTGGATTATATTAATCTTTGATTTCAATAAGTGTTTTGAAACAATTCGATTATGTATTCAACTCAAAAATTGTATGTTTCTTACCAATCGATCTACTATTTAATCTTAATAATGTTCGAGATCAACTCAAAATTCAATTTCACGAATGATCATCTATATATTTGTTGAGATATTTCTACATCTAAGTACTTGAATTGAAAAAGATGATACACAATCTTATTTAACTGATTTTGAATCCTTGATATCATAACTTGATATAGAATTATTTATCATTAAACTTATTTTTCTTTAACACTTAACTCTGGAAAAAGTGAACCATATATATAAACATTGTATATCGTCGTGCCTTTGTCTTTCTCCCATATAAGTTCTTTTTTTTTTATTCTTTTCTTCTTCTTTTTTGTCACCACCACATCCTCCTATTGGAGCCGCCTATTCCCGACAAAATTCCAAATCATGTTGCCATAATCGATTTTGATTCGAAGTTATCATTGATTGACAAGAACCATCCAAAGAAGTCTCTGTTGTTATCTTATCACGTGTAGGATAATACTACTTTATTGGCTGTCTTCGATTACTGTACAATCCATCAAACAGTAGCTCATTTCCAAAGTCCTCAAGACCTGGTTGGTGGCTTTGATGTTAAAATAAAAACATAGATAAACTACGATCGCTCCAAGCCGTTAGAAACCGCATGCTTCCAAAACACAATGTAAATGAGGGATTTTAAAGTGAATTTTTGGGTAAGGTCAAATCTTATAATTTTTCATCCCATTAACCATCCTTCAATATTTGATCGGTTGTCTTCGATTACTTATCCCTTGCTTTTTCACATGAGTACCTTATGCATAAGATATTCGGGGAATATGAGTGGTGCAAACTAGTCCATATGAAGGTTTTCAGTTGGTACTAATCAGAGGCGAATTCTCGCATTATCGGAACCCAGGACATAAAAATATGTCTGTGTTTCACCATTGGCGAGCGGATCCTGGATTTAATCATCTTTGATCTCATATTATCTGAATAACATAAACCTCAACTTAGACACAACTTTAATACCTGGGAAAAGTGAAGGGGGAAGCCTGTGTGCCAGTTCTTCGAGCCTGCTCAACAGTATAACTAACTATTCTGTTGAACGGATACAAGCCGAAGATTGTTGTTATCCGCCCGCGTGAATACACGGCCTAGGATCCGGAAATGGAAAATCACATAATTCACATCACATTTAACTGATGAGAGCTCTTATGGATGATTTACACGCAAATCACTTAAGAAAGAAAGCAGGACAATAACAATGATCAGCAGTGGAGCTTAGAAACCCAAAATATTCTACCACCATGCAACCAGAATGACAAAACAAAACTCGACCTCAATCTATCTCGAATCACAAGAAATGGCGATAGATACATTATCTGACCCACCTCAATGTAAACCGCCTTTTTCCAGTGCTGCCATTAGAGCAACCCGTACTGATGAAAATCTGTGTTGAGATATAAACAAGCAGAGGCATCAGCAAGCACTTGAAGGTGAACCTAGCATACTTACAAATTGATACGTCAACCATAACCTTCCGATAACCACTTCATAACCTGATCAGTTGACTTGAAACAATTTTTGGAAATTGCTTTCCACCTCTAACTCCTACACCCAAGAAGCAATTCTCCCCTTCTCAATATACCCTTTTTATATAAAATACTAAATCAAATATAACTTTTAATATATATATCAAATATTAAAAATAAATATATATTTGAACTCTACATATTAAGATCTATAAAACAAGATCAATAATGAATATAAAAAAAATACTTCTTCCGTCTCATAATAAATGCAACATTGCACGTTTTATACTATTCAATACATATTTTGAAGAGTTTCGTTATTCGTCTTAACGACGTAAGAAAATTACGCCATTGGCCTAGGATTGAGGCATATTACTTGAATTATCATTTGTGTTTCATAATAATTACGAAAAATAATGTTTGATCGACGCGTAACGCGAGTCAAAGTTTTTCTCAACAAACCCCCAAATCAAACCGTTGCGTTTATTTTGGGACGGAAGGAGTATTAAAAAAATATAGATTTTTATAATATATTTTTTATATTCAATATTGATCTTATTTTATATATCTTAATGTATAAAATTCAAATATATATTTATTTTTGATATTTGATATATATATTAAAAATTATGTATGACTTTAATTATTGAGAGAAGCCTATTTTGGGAAGAGAGGGTGAAAATTTTGGGGTG